>VYZW01009507.1:1658-12498 GCA_013401315.1 Balaeniceps rex | reverse complement strand
TTGCAGAGCTCAGGATGTGGAGTGCAACTGGGATATGTCTTAGCAGTGCTGACTCCATCCTTTGCAGTTCTCAGAACATGGAAGTGAATGATGGATGTGACACTTTTATTAGACACTGGTGGGTGACTGTCCAATGGCATAAGGGAGAGATGAGAAATCTTATCTATCATCTGGTCTTATGTTGTTTCCTTGGGGAATTTTTAATGAAAAAAAAACAAACAAACCTGTACAACCAAGAACAACGGATATCACTAATCTCTCTTCCAATCCCAGAGCAACAGTGATTTCATTAATTTTGCAGAAACCAAGCTGAGTTTCTATAGCATAAATTTAATTATGTCCTATAAATTAAATGAAAGAAAATGCCTACATCTTCATATTTTACAGCCATTACATGCGCTCAAAGTGTACAAGCAATAGTACTGTCCTCATTTTGTTGTACATATGCATTAATTTTACACCAAAGTAAAGAACATAATGCAGATCTTGACTCTAGAAAGAGGAACTATGATCCTCAGCTTTAAAATTGTGTTACCTATCCAAATGTAGGTGGGCTGAAGGCAGCTCATACTACCTAAGTAGATCTTTACTTTCCCAGTGATCTCCAGATGCAGAATGTGGAATGAATCCAATGTTGTTTCTGTGTGGATAAAGTATAATAATGATTAACTGCATATACATTAGAAGCTTTTCAGCAATGTGCCTCTGCTTGGGCAACACCATTCAGTCGTGTAGTTTCTCAAATAAAATCAGCAAACGAAAATGATAGGAAATAGCTGTTCAATGAAAAAATCTAGGTAATGGGTGATTTGTTAAATCTCACAATTTTCTAATTGCAATTGTGACATAAAGGCAAACAGAAGTGCAAGAATTGGCTCTCTAAGGACACCTCTTTACTCATGAAAGGGAAGTAATTTTTAAACTAAAGGGTACTTCATTAATGTTGTCTCACAGAGGGAGTTTGTTACCTGGTGTGCAATAATCCAATTCACACACTGAGTCAAGATATCGATTTTATTTCATTTCTGTACAGAGATGGGTGCTAGGTGGTAATTCCACAAAGCTAGCACACCAAATAAGACTTTCTGTGCCTTATTTATACACAAAACTTACAGAGTTAGTAATTATCCTTTTTACGATGGTTGGTTAGTAACTACCATCCTATCTGCTGTTGGTCAACTACATTCTAATTAACCTTGCTTGCTACGTAAATTAGCACGCATGCTCCTTATGCGTGTGGGGGGGGCAAATCCTTGTGGTCCTAAATTGAGTTGGTGGTCTTGATCTCCCCCTGCCATGTTTACGNTTTTTAAAATGCAATCATATTACCTAGAATATGAGTGCCTTGTAAAACAGGGTGCTCACCCTTTGATCTCCCACGCTAACGTAGTGCATAGTAGAGAATACTTTGGTATTCCTTGCTGCCAGAGACAGAAGACANTTCCCCCAGTTACCATGCTTTGGCAATTGTCCAGTTTTTCGGCACCTTCTGGAGTAGGATGTTCCCTTTCATCAGTTTCTCAGTACTCCTTCAAGGTGTAGTTGCTTCAGGGTGTCCTTGGTTAAAGGATACTGAATGTTTGTTCTTCTGATTAGGGATGATTAAGTGTCCTTTACTTGTCAGCTTACAAAAACATCTTGAAATGATACAATGTTAGCCAAGTTTCAGAGTTAGCCTTCAACATTAGTATTCTTAAATAAACAAAGAGGACAAATAAAGGCTATACAAAATATTACAGGATACTTTAATTAATAAGGAAATTAAGAGATCCTTGAAGCATCTTTGGTGGCTTGGAACAACAAGAAAACCTCAGGAAAAGGAACAGAAATGGATCCATTCAAGAGGCAGAATAATGTTGCTCCCTGGAGTGTTATGGCTGATAAAAGCCCTGGGAAGTTTCTGAATGATGGCAAGGACAAGAATTTGATTTCATGTAGATTCCAGTTTTACTTTACAGATACTTTTCTTATAGAATTTTGTATCCAGTTTTGTAATCAAGAAACTCAACCATTGTTTGCTAGAATATGAAGTTAAATTCGTGCAAGATTAATATGCTTGCACATGGTTTGCTACAGTTATGCATCTACTTCTCTAGAAAATGTCACTGAAGTAACTGGTGTTAAAGAAAACTTCCTGGACAGTCTAAAGCCAATGGCAATCTTGGAAATCTTATGTATGGAAAAGGGAGCATGGAGTGATCTTTGCAGATCTTTGCAGAGGAAGTAGTGGCACGAAATGCCTGGACATAGAAGTGTCCCTGTTTTTATTTATCAGTTTTAGATTGGATATTAGGAAAAATTTCTTCACCAAAACGGTTGTCAAGCAGTGGAACAGGCTGTCCAGGGAAGTGGTTGAGCCACCATCCCTGGAGGTATTTTACAGATGTGTAGATGTGGAGCTTAGGGACATGGTTTAGTGGTGGACTTGGCAGTGTTAGGTTAACAGTTGGAATGACTTTCAGGGTCTTTTCCAACCTAAATGATTCTGTGATTCTATGTGATTCTCTTATGCAGAGTTAGAGTCATCGAGTCAGCACAGGATTAGTATTACTTGTTGCATCAAAACACTCAACAGCGTTTGTCTTCTAGAGAATATCCTACACTTTGCTTGCATTCTGTGTGAATATGGTGTTTGTGATTGTAGATTTTAGAAATAGGTGTGGATTTTTTCCCAGTACAACTGGATAGAGAGGATTATACTTGATCTTTTTTGCGCAAATATAGAAGAATTTCTAGCATGAGTTTTATTTTCTGGAAGAAAAAAAAAATCCATAGAGTTCAACTCACATCAGTAAGCTAGAAAGGCAGAAGGTTGACTTCTTTATCATATAGAATCTTTTAGATTAACAAAATTCTTTAAATTCCTCTACAATTATGAACTTTAAATGATCTATCAAATAATTTATTTTCAGAAACAGTATTTTATATGTCTATTTGGTATAATTTGTGCTTCTTTTAACCTCATTAAAATCCAAGAAGAACCTTTTTTTTATGCCCAAGGGAATAGTTAGTGAAGGACAAAGTAGTGTCTGTCATTTCAATAAAGGAAAGCAAAAGAATCCTGCAAGTCATTTCTACTGAGAGATCTAATTGCTATATAGTAGGCCTCATGAGTTACCATTGTTATGAGAATTAAAGGACATTGGATCAGCTAGTTAGGATTTATACAAAAGTCTTTCTGACAGAATAACCCCCCAAAATTAAATGGAAAATTATCTATTTGATAACATTACACTAGCATATTCACAGGACTTCTACTTACTTACTTCACTTTATTTTTTTCACTTTTTTTTTTTTTCCTTCCTCAATAAAACCGTCTTCAATTGCCATTTATTCATGCAGTTTCTAAAAGATGCTGATGGCATATTGCTGGAGGCATGTGTGTTGTATTTGGGATGGGCATATTTTACTGTTAAATTTAACAAATGTTAACTTCTTTTATTCTGAAATTATATCCATCATTAGAGGTGGATGATCATTATAGTACTTAAAATTCTTTCGTATAAATGTTTTTGTGGATTAAAAGTAAATATGCAAAGGTACTGTGCATTATTTGGTTTCATTTTTGTATCTGATTACATCATTGAAATTAAACTTTTAAAGTACTTCTGCAGAATTCAAAATTTTCATATCTCTTCTATTTTCTTTACAAGGAACCTAGTATTGATAAAGATAAAAAATAAAAAAGACTGTTAAAGTTGCTAAGTGAGAACAGTACACTTATCTGTCACATAAGCATAAGCACTTGAAAGCAAGAAAACAAAGACAAATCCTACTCTGCCACATGACAATAAGACATTTTTCTTATCAAGTATCTGGATTAATACCTTGTCAAAGCACAGTTATCTTAACTTCAGCTTGCATTTTGCAGTTATTATTTATTTACTTTTAATACAAATATGTGGTATTTGATTTTTTTTTAATGTGTACTAGATAGGATAAGCCAAAAAATCAATTAATGTGTATTTTTTGAAAAAAAAATATAGCTGTTTTCAAGAAATTATATGTGCAGTAATCAAATAAGAGTGTATAGTTTTATTAAGTTGGGTAGAAATCATATCTTTAAAATCCCATTTGATGCTTCGCACTATGTCACTAATGTGTACTTATATAATTTTTTACGTTACTTTTTCAGATGGCTTTTGTGCTGTCAGTATAAGCTGTGATGACTAGTGGAAGAGCAGCACTTTATTGTATGGCTGAATTCCATTGCTATTGTAATAAACATGCATTGAAATGTTTGATCAGATTACTGGGTTTGTGTTTCTCATGTGGACAGTGAAGGATTTAAGATGTCAGAAACTCCTCATCTCCTTGCTTTTAAGCATATGTGTTTTGTAAATGATGTGTTTTCTAAAACTATTGTTACTTAAGAACCTTAACTGATTTTCAAGGAAGGGCTTTTTCATTTAGATTTTCTTTTTGTTTCAAAATTCCATGATACTATATTGGATTTTATTGTTTGGGGGGGTTTGGTTTTTTCATTGGGTATTTTTTGTGTGTCTTTCAATTGGTTAAAGAAATGTATTTTGAAACACATAAAATGTATGGTAGAGTAGATAAAAACGTCTGTTATTAATTAGACTTGTAACGACTGATCAGAAAAAGAATATCTGAATCAACATCTTTAAATAGGTGCAGAATAGAAAGAATAAGAAAGGATTTTCTTTACCCATCTATAAGAAATACACAGCCACCTTTTTTGATCATAAAGATCATTGTTGGTAAGAAGGTGATAGACTTTTAGAGTTTCTTTTTGTAAATCAATTTAATTTGACATTATGACAAATGCTTGCCATGTTATCACCTTAAAATCATCTAAAGGCAAAGCTGGCACAGAACTTTGGCTTTCTGGTCACTAGGTAAGATTAGGGTTTTCAAAAGACCTTAGGAAATAGGGAGCAGAGCCCATTGTTTTCTAAGGTTCCTTTGAAAACTTGGTGCCGAGTCTATAGTAGTACCTTGGTTTTTTTCTAAGCTCTTGATGTTGGTCTGGCTTTCCCCAATGGTACTTCCCTGTCCCCAGTCTCTCTTCTCTTCATTGTTCTGTTGCTGTCCACATAGGTATCAAGCTGTCAGTAGTATGTACTCTAAGCTTGAAGAAATCTATGAGCAGGTTAAACTCAGGTATTTTACTGCAACCAAGAAAAGCTTTTGGATAAGGCAAATAGTGCAGGGTTGGTGATGGCAGCAGTTGACACTGAGATGGGAACTCGAAATAAATGGGAGAAGCTAATGGAAGAAATAAAATGAGAGCAGATAGTGTGCCCTGTGCTTTTGCAGTTGGCATCCCTACCTTCCCTAAAAAGGTGTAGCTTATTAACTTTTATGTCAACTGTAACAGATAATACTTGGTTTTATTTGTTTTACAGGGATTTTTATGCTGTGCTCTTTAAAAGACCATGGATGGCTGGCCAACAGGGTGGGAACTGCCTCTGCATTGTTCTCAGTGCCTTCCTGGGAGAGCCTGGATCCATGCAGACTGCTAAGCTGCTGGCACACATGGTGTGGCTGGGTGAGTGAGCTGAAAAGGCAGAGGGAGGAGGGAGCTCATAGTGTGAGCTGGCGCATCCTGGCAAGAACAGAGATATAGTGGCGTTCACACCTCAGATGTGGCTGAAACAAGGACTTTCCTAGCTTCTTGTGTAGACTGCACTGTTCTGCAATTCCAGTGTCAAATAAGGAAATTTGAAAGGAAGGGCCTGTTCCATGGTCACAGCACTTTGAGGATAAGTCTCCCTCTACCCCCCTTTTGTTTCATTCTACGTTTTTCCTCTCTAGTTCAAGAGGTTCGTGCCTCTAGTCTGTCATCGTGAAACTAAGCTTTAGATTTTCAACTTTGGTGGATCTGGTGTCAGTAACGAAAACATGAAGACACGGATATATCAAAGCTAGGGATTACTTAAGGTTGCATCAGAGAGTCTTTCTTCCATATTTGAAGAAGGCCGTGTGACAATCTGGCAGATAGGGAGGACTAGAAGCTCTCTCTGTTTGCATAGCTCTGCATATCTGCAAACTCAAAAAATTGTTTTAAAATTGATTGTGTCCACATGTAAAATATTTGAATTCACTTAAAACTTCCATTAGTTTTATTCAGTAATTGAGTTTTAGTCCTTCTGGAATATTTGGTTAGTATCAAGCCCAGATTCTAATCCTTTATAGAGTTCTGACTGGAGATAAAAGTCTTGAGTCCTGAGCAGGAACTGAACTGTAGTCATATTTTGTCCATGTAAAAGTCAGACAAGTAAATGACTTGTGCCATTCCTTTTGTCATAGGTAGTAAATTAAACTAGCTGCAAAATTAACTTTGTCCTTCTGTGAGAAGGAAAATAAGTCTACAGCTATTTTTAAAAGTTTGTGTAAGAAGTACTAAGTTAAATTGACTAAATTAGTTTTAGGATATGAATAAATTCTAATGTTGTGCATTTGCACAACAGATTATAATGTACCTTTTCTATCAAACATTCCAGTGATAACAGAAAGGAAATAAATGTCAGGATGACAGTGATTCAGAATAAGCTCTTTGTAAGACAATTATGAGACAAGAATTGCTTTTAAAAAGCAGGTTTCTTAGCTTCCTGCTATATTATTTTCAAGTTAGTGCCAAAAAGGCAAAGTTAATAAGTATTGCCACACAAACTGTATTTTATCTTGTCAAACTGTTTAAGTTAAATTACCTTGTAAAACCAACTATTTTATTATCAGTTTTGTCTGCCTACTCCAAAATGAATCATCTTTCAGGTATTTTAATAGTGTCGTCAACAACTTTTTTCTGTCACCAGGCAGGTTCTGTATTACAACATGCTAATACAGTCTGTGGAGAAAAGTTGTGGTTAGAATTAAGGACTCTCTTATTTTCCCCTATCCAACTCCTGTAATTTGATTGAAAAATTTCCAGGTTTTCCAGAATGGCATTGTTACAATGTCAGAGAAGCTGGAGAGTTTACTCATCAGTTGTAACTGGAAGCAAGGGGCATACATCAATCACCATTTTTACCCCTACTTTTACCCCTACCAAGAACTTTTAACTGTTTTCCTGGAATACTCATGAGATATTGTATTAGGGTGAGTTCCAGCACAGAGGAGGAACCCATGTTCTTTATTATACAAAAATGTGAGTTTCAGTTGTCTTTACTACATACAGAGGGTCTTATCAGCTGCTGTAATATATAAATTATCTAACTGTTGATGTAGTCCCAATAGCCTTTATTATAGACACCAGAATAGCCGTTGTAATTTGTCAATTGCTCTACCAATATGTTAAAACAGTATTTTCAGGCAATGTGTTTGATGCATCATCTTAGTTAACCATCTACTTGCTGATAAATTTATTTATTATTTTATAAATGGATTAATAATTTTTCAAAGTTACCTATAACTTGCTTTTTTATAAAGGTCAAGAGGTTCAGCTTACAATGGCTGCCTTCCCTTGAAGAAAGGTTTTATTTAGTACTGTGTTCTATGTGTATATTTACAGAATCAATCTTAGAGTGCTAAACTGCGTGACCTCAGCCTAAAAGTGTAGTTATACACTTGCTTAATTTTAACAGTGTAAGTACTTTTTGGACTTCAGTAGCAATATACAGTTGTTTAAAGCATGCAATTAAGAATAATTGACATAGTGTGATATAGTGATTAATGAAAAGCCTGAGTCAGAAGCTTACAAATCTTGTAAGTTTTTAATAAACAAAAGTTAATTTAACAAAAAAAAAAAAATCCTAGTAGGGAGATTGATTTCTAAGTGTGCTTTGTTGATACGTTAAAGCTAATGTTAAGGAACCTAACAAATTAAAAGGCTAATACAGTCCAAAAACATTGTGTGAATTAGTTGGATAACACGTGGGAGAAAGAAAAGGAGGGGGGAAAAAAAAAACCCCGAAAAGAACTCCATTCCACCAGCTCTGAGCCAGTGGACTTACGTTGGGTCAGGTACTGGTGGTTTTTTTCCAAAGTCTGACCTGCTGCCCACAGCTTTCTCACTGGTTTCTTTATTCCAACCCACAACCTGCGCTGTGGGATTAGTGTCTCTTTTAAATGAAGGTTCACAGCCCAGTCTCTGTGCTCTATCTTTGGACATTCTCTGCAATTGGATCTTTCTTTCCAAGCCATTGACATTGTATCCCATTGTGTATTTAGTTCTTTGTATCCAGAGCTTTTCTTTCGACTTCCTTTCTTAAGATTGGTCTCTGCCACTTTGCACAAGGCTTCTGTCTTGGACCTTTGCCAGGTCTTGCTGGGGCCATAGCATCCAACTCCTGATGTGACAAGTGTGGCCCTGTCACCAAGCCTGAAACAGGCCCTGAGGCTATTTGCAAGTCTACCATTCTCCCAACACTTAGTTGTAATGAACAATGGTGATACCACAAATTTTCTTTGCTTGTTGTTTCTCAGCACAAAGCACTTATTAGGCCATTTATTCTAACATTCAGTTCCTTTCTATTGTTTTAAAAACTTAAAAACATTGAAGGCATTTCTTGAAGTCTAGCATTCCTGCCCTCTGTTTGGTCTGTAATTATTTGCGAAGAATTATCCATGCATTTGATTTTGCACAAGACAAAGGAGTCAATGATCATCTTGTTTAATGGTCGAGGAAATACAAAGCATGACAGCCTCGGAGACCTAAGAAAAGCCTGTGTCAGAGAAACATACTGTTTTTCATTTATTGAGTAGTGGGCATAAAACTTTTTTTTTTTTTCCGTTTTTGACATTACCATATATTTGGACACTGCTGAAGAAGCTTTTTGGCATGTTCTGAAATGCACAGCGGTTTATGCAAGGCACTATAATGCAATGGGTTGTTTTGTAAAACTTAATTTCTGCTATCTCACTCATTTGTAACAGGAATCCTGCATGTTTTGTTTGTAGTGCATGCAGGCTATTTGCATTTACAGAATGCTCTAAGAAATTAAAATATTTACTCTCTTGGCAGTGCACTGATCTGTCACTTGATGTCAGCTCAGGGAGCCGTTTTATGAACTTGCGACAATTTTATCTGTAATACTTCAGTTGGCAAGACGTCTTGCTGGACCACACTATGATTCCCTTGTGTGTCACCTTGTCATCTTAGAGTATCACATAATAATGTAGCTCTCCATGTTCTTTTCCGATGACAGCCAGCTGAAAACTCCTTTCATCTGAAACATGACCTCTGCAGTGCAAATGGTCAGCTTAGTAAGCAAAACATTTTGCATTTCCTTCAACAACTATTTTGTTTTCTATTCATTTAAAAATTGTTTTGTGATTTGACTAGGAAAATATCCTGAGTAACGCTCACTGGCGAAATGTTTACACTGTTTAAACTACAGAACCATATTTTAAATAAATTCACTAATTTATATTTGACTGTATTAAAACAATCTTTTTCAGTAATACAGGCTGGTACACACCACTTAGAATAAAATGCAGGTTTCTCTAAACTTCCAAAGTATCTCCAGGTATCTATGTACTTGTGTATCTCTGTACAGGCTCTGGACTATGATTCTAGACTCCTTGTATGCAAAAGGAAAGGGGAAAAGTGACAGATCTACACTCACATCAGGACTGAACTGAAGTTACACATAAAGCCTGCATATCCCCATGTCCAGTCTGCTGGGGTTTGGCTTTTGAGGCAGTTGAGGTGATATGGAGAAGGACCTGAGAAAGAGCTAAGACAGCTCCAGTAGCTATCCTACAAGTGCCACAGTATTGTGTGCTTCAAGGACAGATTGGGTTTCCATACAAACAACTGAGAGAAGTGTTGATGATTGCGTTGGTCATGCAGGAGCAGTACAGTTACTATTCGTGTATTTGCTCCAGCCTGTAGAAGGTACCAATTATTCCAAACTACCTAGAGGTACAGAGGAGGCAGTGTTGTTATCTTAGTGTAGTAGGGTACAAAGCAGCAAAGCTTGCCACGTGTCCAGGAGGTAAAGGCTGTGCAAGTCTATTGAGTAATCTGAGCTACTACCTGCCTGCCTGGGAGCCTAGGGAAGGACACTGATATGGTATAAGTCAGTGTGAAGTATAATGTGGCCTAATGTGAAATCAGGGGCTTGAAACAGTACTTCTGTATTCACATGCACAATAACTATTCTCATGAGCAAGGATTTGTTGGATCAGAATTAAAAACTGCAGGTGTAGCTTTGTAGCTAGGGAAGACTAATCTGTGTTCTTCACAATCCAAAATATGTTAATAATGTGACTTTTTTGCACCAACATGTAAAAATGCCAGTGCATAATTTGCAAATAATATATAACAGATAGTCTTAATCTTTTAAATTGCTTGAGGCTGGAACATCATTGTATTTTTATATAAGGGATTGGTAGCTAGGGAGAAAGGAGGCCCATTTGGTTAGGAAATGCATCTCCAGATAAAACTAAATTGCATTTAACTTGGCTGCCTGAATGCCAGGAACATATGAAACAAAAGACAACAATAATAAATAGTTTATTTATGCACATATTTTTGGTGGAAAAGAGAGAAGGAATCAGTTTTGCAATTGTTTTTCGTTTGGAATGTTTGTTGATCTCGATGGAAAGTAAAATGAGATATGATTTTAAGAGAACCTTTGTACTTCTTACTTGTAAAAGCTTTATTGAAGATGAATAGACAGAAAATACTCATCGAAATATGCAGTTTATAGGAGAAATGTGCCATAGCATGATTATATACTGAAGTGCTGTTAAGTAATTTTTTTTGCATACCCCATAAAAAAATGCAATCCAAGGTACCAAAAACCTTCTGTATTACGTTACCTTTCTCTGTCCTAGATACAGGTTCCAAGAAAGCAATTTTGGTAATTTCTCAACTAAGAATTAGGACACAAAGCCAATTTGGATCAACTATCTTGGGCTGTGCCCC
>VYZW01009505.1:0-25455 GCA_013401315.1 Balaeniceps rex | reverse complement strand
GAGGAGGGAGGGTGGCGAGCACGGATTGGCCAGGGCGGAGCGAGCGGCGGAAGCAGCAGAGGCGGCGGCGGCGGGGTGGGGTGCGCGGGCAGGCCGGCATGGAGCCCGCCGAGGGCCCGGGGGCGCTGGGCTTCCACGGTGACGAGGAGATCATCGAGGTGGTGGAGCTGGGCCCGCCCGGGCCGGGTGAGACGGGGCGCCCCGCGCCGCGCACCGGGCAGGGCCTGCGGGGGTTCCGGTCTCCCGCCGGGGCACCGGGCCCGCTCCGGCCCCGCCTCAGCGCCAGACCCGGCCCGGCCGCGGGGCCCGGCCTGTTTTCCCCCCGAGCCTGCGGCCTCTCCCCGCCTCGCGCTCCGATCCTTTGCGGCCGTTCTGCTCCGGGTCTCCCGGCCGCGGTGGCATCGGGATCGCGCGCCCCCCCCGCTGCCCCGTCCCCCGGGGACCCCCGAGGTTCCCCCGTGCCCGCAGCCTCCTGCCCTGGAAAGGCCGAGCCGGGCAGGCCGCGACTGCGTCCTGACCTTTGCCTTCTGTAGATGACCTGGCCGATGAGATGGAGGACGTGGACTTTGACGACGAGGGGGCGGAAGAGCCCGACGCCGAGGCTTGGGAGACGGAGGATGATGAGGGGGTAGAGGATGGCATGGAGGCACAGGACGACAGCGAGGTCACGTTCTCCCTCCACTCGGGTGAGTGGTGGGCAGGGGCAACTGGGCTCCCCGTCAGGATCTGCTCCCACCCTGGCTTTCCCCAGAGTAAGGGGATGCAGCCAGTCCTTGCCAGGCTGCCGTCTCCTGGCTGTTCCTGGGACAGCCGTCATGACTCGGAGCTGTGATGCTTTGCGCTTTGCTTCTTTCTGACTTGCACTCCAGTAGAGAAGCCCTTTGAGCCTCCTACCATGGCGGCTTGCCCTGAGCTCGGCAGGTGCTCTTCCCCTGTGGTAGAATAGATTGCCACTGGTTTGTGTTGGGAGTTCAGCTCGCTGACGTCCTTCCCAGTCCTGGCGTTGCATAGGGTTTGGATCCCCTGGGAACGTCGGGTGGGGCATAAGCAGCATCCGAACTATGTAGCCTCTCTTTTCTCTTCTGTGAAGCATCTGTTTTCTGCGTGAGCCTCGACCCCAAGACTAACACGCTGGCGGTGACGGGCGGGGAGGACGACAAGGCATTTGTGTGGCGTGTGAGCGACGGAGAGCTCCTGTTTGAATGCTCAGGTGAGGTGCTCGAGGCTGTCTGAGTGAGCGGCTGTGTCCTCTCCCAGCCATGTCTCTCCAGACAGGCTCTTCCCCAGCCGATGCTGTGCTGGAGCCAGGCTCCTGACCGTCCTCCATAGCTTGGCCTGAGCAGTCTCCGTCCCTCGACGTCTCTAGGACACAAGGACTCGGTCACCTGTGCCGGCTTCAGTCACGACTCTGTGTTTGTGGCCACGGGTGACATGTCTGGGCTTATCAAAGTGTGGCGGGTGGACTCCAAGGAAGAAGTGTGGTCCTTCGAGGTGGGGGACTTGGAGGTGAGTGGCAGGACCCCTGGTGCCGTGAGGAGCTCGTGGGCCGGCAGCCGGGACTCAGGTGGGTGGCGGAGGGGATGCCACCCCCGTGACACCTCCCGTCCCTCTCTCTGCCCAGTGGATGGAGTGGCACCCTCAAGCCCATGTCCTTCTGGCGGGCACGGCTGATGGCAACTCCTGGATGTGGAAGATCCCAAGCGGAGACTGCAAAACCTTCCAGGGCCCTGCATGCCCGGCCACGTGTGGCAGGATCCTGCCTGATGGTGAGGCACGGGAGCTGTCCAGGGTGGGGAATGTCACCAGCTCTGTGACAGATCCCGCTGCCACCATCTGCCCTCCTGCTTCTGCCAGTCTGTGCTGAGCAGGAGGTGGAGGGACGCGGGGAGCTCTGGCTCTATCCGCTGGCTCTGTCTCACCCAGGGAAGCGAGCAGTGGTGGGGTACGAGGACGGGACCATGCGCATCTGGGACCTGAAGCAGGGAACCTCGCTGCATGTCCTGAAAGGTAGGGAAGAGGTTAATCACCTGGGGTGTTCCCTAACTGGGGAATGGCCCCTTCCAGTGGGCTCTGACCTCTGCCCGGATGGAGAGGTGGCACCGTCCAAGGCCAGGGGCTGCCAGAGAGGAGCCTGGCGCTGGGTTTTCCTGTCCCCACAGGTGGCTGCTCCTTGCCACCGGGGTGCTGGCAAAGCCAGGCAAGGTGGACGCTGCAGGAGGGTGGGTTTCGAGGCCCACCGGCTCTCTGTGGGGAGGACACGTGGAGCTCATGCCTCTCCTGCTTGCCCCCCAGGCCAGGACGGCCACCAGGACCCCTTGACTTGTGTGGCCAGCAACCAGGATGGCAGTTTGATCATGACAGGCTCTGTGGACTGTCACGCCAAGCTGGTCAACTCTGCCACGGGCAAGGTAGGTCCGTGTGGGCGGGGGCAGAGCCAGGAGCCCTGGGGGACCGGCTTCCCGAGCCCCTGTCCTGGGCCAGGCCAGTGTCTCCGGGTGGTTCGGGGCTGTGCCGGCCCCGAGCAGCCTGTGGTGGCCACCGGCAGCCAGCAGGAGGAGCCCTTGGCCAACACAACTGCTTCCTCCCGGCTATTGGTTGGACCTGTAGCTGGGTGGTCCCGCTGGGCTCGTGGAAAGAAGTTCCCCCCTTGTTTGCTCCGAGGAGCTGAGGTTTTGGGGTCGGGCCTTCATGTCCAGGGGGTGTAGGCTCGATCCCGGGTAAGGAAGGGGACCTCGGTGTGACTGGGGGGTCCCCTTCCCCTCCCCTCGGGGACTAATCAGCCTCCCTCCACCTAGGTGGTGTGTGTGTTCAAGATGGAGAGCGTGGCTCCCAAGGCCCCTGCCGGCGAGGGTGAGGAGGCAGAGTCCAACTCGGTGGAGTCGCTGGGCTTCTGTAACGTGTGAGTGTGGTGACAGCCCCTCTTCAGTGCTAGATGTTACAGGGGTTGTTACAAACAGATCCATTTCCATCCCTCACACTCAGTCTGCTGCGTTTCTCTCACCTCCATCCTCCCTAGTTGGCAGTGGAGATCCCGGGTCACTTGGCTGTGACATGGACCACAAGGCACACCAGCTGCTCAGTCCTCCCCCCAACCCGTTGGGTTTCTGGGCTAGCCTGATGGACCACTGTTTGGCCGGGATACCCTCCAGACACAGCTGCTGGGGATCTTTCCTACCAGGACATTGTTTTCTCCCTTGTGAGCCTCAGGCTGGTTGCAGACTCTCGCTGTCCTGTTTGGTTTCCTGATCAGGGTTTTTCACGGCCCCAGCCATCAGGCTCTCCCTCATCTTCTTGATACGCTGTAGTCCTCAGCATAGGGTTTGCCTTCAACCTTGATCCTTCACGTGCTTCCATCCCTGCTTCCCCCAGGTCCACGTAACGCCTGTTCCTCTCTCTGCAGGATGCCACTGGCTGCTGTGGGCTACCTGGACGGCACGCTTGCTATCTATGACCTTTCCACACAAAGCTTGAGGCATAAGTGCCAACATGAGGTACTGCCCTACCCCCCTCTCTCAAGGCCTGGGGCAGGGTCTTTGGGCCTATCTGAGACCTCCCTTGGAGCCCAGGGGCTTTCCTGGGGCCAGTTCCCAATTTGTGCTTCTCCCTCAGGCCCCTGGGCTTCCCCAAAGGCAGCCGCAGTCCCTGCACAGAGGATGTGCCCCATAGCTTGGCCCTGGGGGCTGGCTCTCCTATCTGTGAGGATGGCAGAAAGCACTGGGGGGGGGGCATATGGGGGGAGCTCACACTTGCTGGGGGTCCCCAGTGCTCACCCTGTGGCCTCCCCCTGCCCCAGTCAGGGATCGTGCAGTTGCTGTGGGAGGAGAGCTCGGCCGTGGTGTACACCTGCAGCCTGGACGGGGCCGTGCGGCTCTGGGATGCCCGCTCAGGGAAGATGATCAGCGAGTACCGAGGGCACTCGGCTGAAATCCTCGACTTTGCCGTCAACAAGTGAGCGGGGGAACCCCTAGACCCCTTCCCTGTTGGGTGGAGGGACCAGGGGTGGCAGGGGTCTCCAGCCTCAGGAACTCAAATCACGAGCTGTCTCTCCTTTGGGTGCCCTTGGGGTCTGGTCCCAAGGTGTGGGGGGGACAGACTCAGGTCCATGCTGAGACTTGAGGGTCTCAGGTGGGAGGGGGGCAGATCAGAGCTGGGCGAGGGGTGTTGGTGAGGGATGCCCAAAGCCCCATCTCTGAGCCCTGTCTTCCCCAGGGATGCCTCCATTGTGGTGACGACCTCTGGTGACCACCAAGCCAAAGTGTTCTGCGTCCAGCGCCCCGATCGCTAGGAACTGTGCTGAGGGATGGTGTCCTGGCTCTGCCAGGTGGCTCGTGTACAGAGGGATGAGGGAGATGGGTTTCACCACCCTTCTCCAGTGTGTGCTTTGTAATTTTCCAGCCTGCCCCACTTTGCCCTCACCATCTGGGGGCCAAGCCTGGGGTTTTGTATGAAAATGTCTTTTAATTATATAAATTATTTCACTTAACTGGATGCCATCCACTCTGCTTGTTGGGGGGAAGAGGACCTGGGCAGCTGTGCTCCCTCCCTCCTCAGGGCTCTCCCCAGAATCCAACCATGACCTGAGGATCAATGGCAGATGGCTTATGCTGGTCCTAGCTCTCCCTGTTAGGGGGAATGAGGGGGTCAGGGTAGGAAGGAAGGGTGTAGGAGAATCCTAGTCTGTGCAGCCCAGGAGTTCCCTAACACAACAGGCTACTCCTGGACCTGGGCAGAGGAGCCCCCAGGACAGAGATCACCAGAAGTAATTTGCTCTGGGATACAGTAATTATCCCCCTTGTGCCTGTGACTCCAAACACCCCTTCCAGGGCAGGGCCACATGCATTGACAAGCCAAAGCCCCACAGCCCCTTAAGATAGAAAGATCTCCTTTATTAATGAACCCCAACAGTATTTCTTCGGATACAGGAGTTTTGAACTCAAATACTCAGAAGAAAACAAGTTAATATTGCATTATTCTCATAAGAAATACTGCAACTTATTTCCGGTAACATATTGCAAAGCGAAACAGCTTGAAAAGAAAAAAAAATTAAAAAAGAAAAGAAATTAAGTCAATCAAACTGGAATTAAGGTTTTGTTTCTTGGAACGATCGAGTCCTCGCAAGCACAGCTCGTTTCTGCAGATTACTCCCCAAACTGTCGTACAAACAGACCCCGATTGCTTGAATTCCTTATGAGCCCACAGAGGTGCAACATTAAAAGCTACGATTATCGGGTAGCAAGTGCCCCAACCTTCATCCTCCACGGCAGCCCCAGTGACCCTGGCGTTAACGGGTTGTGAATGTCTTCCCCCTGAAAGGATGCAGAGAGAGGTCAGCACAGCCCCTGGCGCTGTTTTGTGGTGCCCCAGGGCGGCTACGGGGCTTTTGGTGGGGCATGTGCTTGCGCTGAGCTCTCAGAGCCAGGCAGACACTGCTGGTTCAGAGTTTGCAGGGGTTTGTGGCTGCAGAACCAGGTCGTGGGGCTGTGGGGAGGGGTTGGCTTTCACAGAAGGGACAACCCTGCTGCCCTGGAGCAGAATGTAAAGGGGACATGCCAGGACACGCAGAAAAAGGACACCAAGGGGCTCTGGGATCAGCAGAGGGAAAACACGTTCATGCAACTGCTCTCCTCCACCCACTTCGCTCTGGGCTGCCTTATTCACAAGAGGGAGCCAGCTAGCCAGCACGGGAGTGCTCCTGGCCCCAGCCATCTGCTGGCCGAGGGCAGCCTGGGGCCTCGAGGAGCTGCAGATGCACCGGACAGCAGGAACCTGCTCCAGCGCCTGCAAACCCACAGACAGGAAGGACCTGGCCACTCTCCCCAGCAAGCTGGAGCTGCCCCCAGAGCCGATCAGCCAGCTTTAATACAACAGGGGAAAAGCCCCACAAATGCCACCGCGGGCTCAGGGGGGGACAATGGAGATGCCAGGGCTCACAGAGCCATGTACGAGCCTTCTTTTGCAAAGGACCCGCCGGCGCAGGGTTTGCCACAGACCCAGCTCCTACAAAGGACACGTGAGGCAGTAAGCAAGTGCGGTGGAGGGAGCACAGGGGTCCTGGGAGGCCAACAGACCCTGATCCAGTCTTTTGCCTCAAGGCACCCAGGCAAGCACCTCGCTATGAAACACCCCCTTTCTCTCTCACGTGGGGTCCCAGCCCATCAGGGCCTGGTCTGGTCACCCCCACTGCATCCCAGTCCTCCCTGGACTGGAGTATGCCATGCTGAGAAGCAGCAAGCTCACAGCTGGCAGAGAAGCCCAGAGAGCCAGGCCCCGCTTTGCTACTCACGTGATTGTTTTCATTTCTTTCTTCTCTGCGTCTGGACGGGCACGGTTCAGCACCTTGAGGAAATCTGATGTTTTCGCCCTCATACGCGTGTGAATATAGGCCTGCGTTTCATTAGGACAAGATGGGGACACATCAGGATCCTGTCTTCGTAGCTGAGATTTCCAGACACGAGGTAGGAGCTATCTTTCCGCTCCTTGTTGGGAAAGCGCCTAGCTCTGCACAGCCATGGTGCTATGAGGGGAGTTCAGGAGGCAACAGCGAAAATTGCTGTCTGAGCCCTGGTCAAAGGCAGGTATCTCTGAACAATTACCCTAATTTCTGTTCCCAGAAAGGAAACCAGACCCAAAAGGGAAAAATCCTACTTCACTGCTAGGATGGGAAGCAAACAGGCACTGCCTGTACCAAAGAGCAGGGAGAAGGTGATGATGCATCACTTGCCACCCCTGCATGACTGGGGAGGGCAATGTCAGACCCTAGTGAGTTCTCAGGGGGGCACCCCTGCCCTGTGCTCCTCCCCTGCAGCACCCAGGTTAGATGGGCTGAAGCTACCCTGTACCCCCAGCCCCGTGCCCTTGGTACCTTCGAGCACTTGATGTGATAGTGCAGGTAGTCCCGGAATGTGTGGATCAGGTTTATGGTGTTGTCTCTGGCAGCAGCATTGGTGTGACGGGGGAACAGCACTGAAAAAAAAGAGGGCGACACAAACCATCAGTGCCTCCCGAAGCTACCAGAGGGCTTCAGGTTCCTCCAGTGCTGGAGGCTTTAGGGTGTGCTGCTCCAAATGCCTACTTTGCTCTCTACAAAGAGCCCTTCACTGTGACACATACCAAGATTAAGCAGCACTTGTGATTTTAAACACAGGGCTTAGCAGTACTTTTCCACGTCTCCCACAGCAGCCTGGACACAGCTGTGCACTCCGGAGGACGCAGGCAAGGCCAAGTGCCCAGAGATGACGGCACTGTAGGAAACTGCATGACGCTACTTCAGTGCTTAGGAGAAGCAAATGGAGGAGAGAGCTGGGAGGCAGACAAGGGTGGTCAGGCTGCTCAACTGATTTCAAGATCCAGTCTGCCCTTGGATCTTGAAATCAGTTGTGGATCCCTGCCTGGCAGCTTGTTGGCCCCGTGACAGAGCCAGACTTGGTTACTGCAGGGGCCTGGCAGCTCGCTCTTTCCACAGGCTGGTGCTGTGCAAAGCGTCCCAGATCCAAGGGCTGAAAGACCTTTTTGTCTGGGTGATGATCTCACCTGGGACTGTGAGATCAGATAACAGGGAAATTGCGTCTCAACAAGAATGAAGTCTTGCTTGCTTGCCATCCCAGGCCTGCCATTAGACAGCCCTCCCATAGCTAATGAGCTGCACTAACCTCAAGGCACCATTCCTGGCATGGGAGGAGGGCAGTGCTAACTTCACCTTTCCCTGCAGCGTCTGTGCTCCACCTCTGAGCTCTGAACTGCAGGAATTCTGGCCTGAGAGACCCTAATGGCACATTCAACCACAGCCTCCAGTTTCTCTAGAAGAGACCTTTCCCTTTGAGCAGGGCAGGGTTTGGCCTCCTCAGCTCAGCCCTCAGCATTGCTGCCCAGGAGGAAGCGATGACTCTGCTGGCCAGCACCTCTGCAGGCAGGGAAAAGTGGCTCATCAGAGATGGAAGTGTTTGGCCCAGAGCAAAGAGGCAGAGCTGGAGAAGCAGAACTCACTGCCCTGCTCCTGCTCTGATTGCCTCTGATCAAGCACTGCACAGGTGCCTGCAGGTGGACAAGCTACAAATACACTCACATGAAACCTCCCACAAGAAACCTCCAGTTTCCAAAATATCACAGCAAAGCCACCCTTCCCTTGCTCCTAAATGCTGAACTTATTTTGCAGGCAGACTCTAAATGGCTCACTGTCTACTTCCACGCCTTCTTGCCCACAGCAGAGCCGAGGTGACCTGATACAGCAAAGGGACAGACCGAAGGGGGAAGATAACGCAAAATGCAACTCCAGAGTCCCTTCAGCCCCCAGTGACCCACTTGAACACTCAGGGAAGGTGAATTCCTTTTTAGTTTTCATGCAGCAGCAGGAACCTCTCTCCTCCCCGAGTGTCCCCAGGCCTCAGAGCTGCGTGCTTACCAAAGGTGATGTAGCCAATATTGTCGCCAACAGCCGCGTCTGTGTCTTTCAGCTCCAAGGGCGGCTCCCTGTGGCTGAAGAGCACCTGTGGGGCTGTGTGACTGGCCCGGCGGCCCTCCTTGAACTCCTGAACAAGACAAAATGAAGGTGAGTCCCACTGCGACACTCCAGCAACACACTGGGAAAGCAAATGGTGTTTCCCCACTCCCACAGGGCAACTGAGCAGGAGGTTTCCCAGCTTTCCCTGAATGGGCCGAGTCCATGAGGCCAAACCTCTGGAAAACAGTCCTTTCTCCCAGCAAAACCAGACCAAAACGCATGGCTGTCCTGGGTTTACACGTGGCCCTAGCGCAGCCCCTCAGCTGCAGTGGCTTTCAGCATCACACTTCCTGCCATGGGTGTTTTGTGGAAGGGACACCTCAGTCTGAGCAAGCACATGAGACAGCTTCTGCTGGAAAGCCAACACCATCAATGCTTCCAGTGAAAGCAGGTAGTGCCCATCACCCCAGAGGAAAGGAAATTCTCAGAAAGGGATGCGAGGTCTCCATCACACCTAGCATAAAGGCTCTGCCATTTGGGAAAGCATCTCCCACCAGGAGACTTTGCCTAGGCATTAAGATGCATCTATGGGGTTTGAAGCTTGTGTGCGAAGCCTGCTCCTCCTAACGCTTCTCTACACCTTGAAACAATACCTCCAGGCAGGGAGTTCCCTTCTGCCAGGGAACCTCTCTGACAGCAGCACGACCCCCACACCTCACATGAAATGAACTGGCTCTGCATTTCAGGAATTACAGGATTGTCCCTACACAGGGCTGGGAAAGTCCAGACACCATTCTCCTGCCCCAAGGCAGGGCAGCCTCCCCTCTGCCTCACTGACCCCCCAGCCCAACCTACGTATCATCAGCCACCTTCAGCCTCTCCTCCCTTCTGAGCGCAGCTCACCCTGGGAAGGGCAGGAGCATCCGTGCCCCTTTTAGAGAACACAGTAGTTCACTGGGGTTTCCTTAATGAAATGCTTAGCTTGCACTTCCGCCTGCTTATGCCAGAGGGTGAAATAGTTCAAATGGCTTCACTGGTTAGTTAATGGTCATATTTTCTCCATGAGAGTCCAGATGAGCAGCCACCATGCCCGACTGGGCTGCGTTATGCAAGAGCAATAGCTGGAGGGAAGGAGCCAGCATGACTCAGAGTGGAAATTCTTGTGGCTGGGTAGGAGCAGGGTTTGCTGTTGTAAAAACCAAGAACGTGGGACATGGAGACTCTGGGAAAGCTGCTGCCTTGAAGTCCTGCGACCTCCTTGGGAGCCTCACAAACTCCGTTTTGTTCACCTCATGCCTGCCTCCCTGTTGTAAAAGCTGAATTCCGGGCTGTGGGATATGCTGGTGGGGAAAAGCTCAAAGCCAGAGCGGATGCCCTGCCTGTAGCTAAAGACCACAGAGAGCAGAGCTGCAGGATAAGATTCCCATCACAAAAGACCCTGTTCTAATGACTCCCAACACAGGTAAACTGATATCGAGCAAACTGGGCCAGTAACTTGCTGTCCACGAGCCTGTCAGCAGCACAGCCTGGCACCCTTGAATGCATGGGCTAAAGCTCCTCTAGCCCTGGAACACCCTGCAGGGCCCTGCTCCACATCCATGCCTGTGCAGGGGGCTCCCCAGGTGCTTCAGCAGGCACAAGTTGAGCTAGGCAGGCCAGCAACACAGATGAACACATGTAGCAGCATGCACTGAGCCTTCCCCACGGTAAGCAAATGTCTCAATCTCCACAGGCTGCATGCAGTTGCTAACAGACATGCAAAGTGTTTACTATGGGCCCCTGAATGCTTCCCGGCTAAATGGCAGTTGCAAAGAATAGCTGAGTCCAGAAGTACTTGGCATTATGATGATTGATTCAAGCCCACAAACTAAGCAAATTCATAGCTTTGAAAAGCTCAAACTCAAGAGCCCATCGCAGCATGTAAGAGCAGCCACACTGAGCTGCTGAGTCTCTCTGCAGCATTTGAACATTAGCAGGAACAGACTTTGAGGTGAAGACAACTCTCAGCACCATCCCAGGCACAGCACAACATTGCTTCACCGCTTCTTCTCCCTCTACAGCCTCCCTACCACACTCAGCTCCTCAGCTGGCTGGCGATCCCTACACCACAGCTAGCTGCACTACAGGGCCTCAAGGTGGATACTGAAGTATTCACCATGGTGTTTCTCATCTGTAACACATAATATGTTTGATTGTCCATACGAGCAAGACCATCGATAATAAAGATGCCAATGCAAGAGCCTGGATTACAAAATACACAGCCTATGCCTATTAACATGGTTCTTCCATCCCAGTGCAACCTGGAGCC
This sequence comes from Balaeniceps rex, assembly GCA_013401315.1. Classification (NCBI taxonomy): domain Eukaryota; kingdom Metazoa; phylum Chordata; class Aves; order Pelecaniformes; family Balaenicipitidae; genus Balaeniceps; species Balaeniceps rex. Next base: position 14,710 of record VYZW01009505.1, on the reverse strand, counting down.
CTGCAAAGCACTTACGTGCATTAAACTGCCTGTGAGCTCACTTCAGCCTAACATTTGCTTGTTCAGCAATGCTACTTCAAGCAAGAAGGCATCTGAATCGAGGACCAGACCCTTTCCCCATAATTCAGTTTCCATACCTGCATAAACACCTTTCCGATCACCACGTCATCGTCATCCTTAAATACCGTGCTGAACACAACTGTGACGCGGTCCTTTTTCGCCTCAACATACCTGCAGGTGGGTGAGAGAGGAGAACCCAGCTGTGAACAGGAGGCAAGAAGTACAACTGGATGAGGAAGCAACCACGTGACAAGGTCAAGTAGATGCAACAACCATTCACAAGCCTGGCTGCTGAGAATTTCCCCTCCCTCGAGACAGTATTTACAGGGAGCAAAAAGTTTTTGTTGGGACAGGCCAGTTCCTCTCCTGCATGCAGTCACAAGTGCTGCCACTCACAGAGGTGCTCGTGTAACATCCCTGCAGCCCGAGGGACGAGCATTACCCTCACTGGATACTTCTGACAGCCTACGACAGACCTTATTACCCTGCCAAAACATGGAACAGTAGGATTTCCTGACTTTCCACCACAAGCTACAGCTGTGAGCAGGAGCAGAGAGCATACTGACAGCTGTCTGACTCCTGTGCTGCTTGGTTTGAACACTTACATTGTCTCATCGTCCCTGTAGTGGATGACGGCTCTTTTCTCTCCTTCTTTGCCCTCTTCCTGGAATTTGAAATACTTCTCAAAGACTGAAGCAAAGCAGTTGCGCTTCAACATGCCAGCTTGGTGCACGATAGCGTCCTTGTCTGCGGGAAGGTTCTCCAGGTCGTAGAGCAAAGAGACATTGTAACCTGGGGAGGGACAGCCACTAACCTTAATAATCTACGCAGGGCCTTAATGCAGCCAGAGACATTTTCCGAAAGAGACATCTACAGTCACACCTTTGCCTTAAGCCCTCCCAGAAGTCCCAGAGGTTGAGTGCTTCCCACTCCAAGCATCACCGGAAGCCATGCCTGAACTCAGCACGTGGCCATGGCAACACTCCTGGGGCTCCTTCCCAAGCTCCCAGACACACGTGCTGACTGAGCTGCTCCCAAGTTTTTACAGTGAGTAGGAAGAGATGCTGTCACAGGTAACCATGGTTTTCCTGTGTCTCATGAAGCGTCTCTGAGAAGAACAAAGGCTTCCTGGAGGAGGGCTGCATCAAGAATTACAGCTTGTGCTGCAAACTACTTCAGCCCTGACGTACCTGAGCCACCTTTTAAATTGCCATTCATTGTACAGAGAGCCCCAGATATCAAGCTCTTGAAGTGCAGCCTTCATTTGAGCATTTCTGAGGCAACTTAAGTCATTTTAGAATTGCATTCACACAGACACACACAGTAAATGTTATAGCAGGGTTACCTGATTCAGGATTTACCAAGTAGTTTCCATAGACTTTCTTCAATACCTAGGAAAGAAATTAAACATTGAGAGCACAAGCTATCAGAGTTGTTTCCTCCTGTGCAGCCCAGGCCATGTGCAGTCTCCATTTAGAAACATAAAAATTCAGCATCTGCCTCCCCCAGTCTAACTGAACTTCGACAAATATTAAGTCATTGGCTTCTAGTATTATTGGCTGCTCTTACTCTAGGCAGAGCTCCCTGAACCCCACTGACAGGGGACATGCTGCAGGACAGGACTCAAAACTGGAACTTTTTTAAGTTCTTGCTAGTCTTGAACTCATGTGGAAAAGAAAACCCCTTCCATACGCCTCATACCTTCAAAGGAGAACCGTCAGCACAGCTCGATGCAACAGATCTGAGGGCTACAACCCTCCCTCCCATTTGAAGGCAGATGCAAAGCGTACAAAGGCACTGCAAAGTGTGCCCTGTCCCTCTCCTTGCAGGAAGGCAAGTTCAGAGCAGGGGTCAGGCGCAGTGCACCTGGGCAATTGCTTGTCCTGCCTCAGAGTATTGCACGGGACAGATGGGGATGGAGAGGAGATTGCCAGGCAGCTTGGATGCCTCCCAGAAGCAGAGCCGCCTACAGCACAGCAAAAACCTTTCTTCAAACATAATCACCGCTGAATTTTACATCAATGGCAATTTTCAACTGAGCCATAGCTCTGTGTCAATGAGGGGGCCGGGAACACGAGGTATTTCACAGAGGAGAACACAACAATGCTGTGGCAGAACTGGCCCTCCTGGGATGACACCCACTACCACACAGAGAGGATGCACAGGCTCTCTGCTTGCCCAAACCTCCTCTCAGCAGAGAGCCTGCCTGCCTGCCTGCAGCGGCCCAGGGAGGTGCTCTGTCTTAGCAGGAACACCACTTTGTGCTCCTCACAGTGGGGTTTTCACCAAGGATGGAGTAGAAACAAGCTCCATCATCTCCAGGGAAGCACAGAAAGCAAGTTTGCTAAATGGCAATTTAAAAATGTAATTTCTATTTAGTCAGCACTCCCAAGGCAGTCCTGCAGAGATCCCATCTTCCTCTCAAAGCTTGGGAAGTTGCCCGTCAGCTGCCTGCACTCTCAGCATGGCCCGTGGAGCAATGGGCCTGGCACAGCAGCTGGGCTCAGAGAGCAACATGGCTCTCCAGCCGTCACCGCAGGGGCTGCTGGTGCACGGTGGTGTTGGCCACTCGCCCACCACAGTGGTTCTCTTGGGATCGGGAACCACGCCGATCCTTGCTAAACATGCTGGGAGGGCTCCACCATTTGGGCTGCTTGACTCTCTTGTTTGCCAGCAGCAGTACCTTCAGTGGGGCAGCTCCTGCTATCCTGTTCCATAGCGGGCAATGCTGCTCCTAGAAAGCTGTGCATATAGGAACCAGGGAAGCAGGACTCTTGGTCATATTTATTCTGACATTGGTAGGTCTTGTAGCAACTCGCAGGAATTGACTTTGGGTTCAAATCCCACATTTCTCGCCGGATTCTCAATAAACTCATGGAGCAGTTTCCTTGTTTTCCTCCAAGGACAGACACACAGAGGCAAAAGCCTACTGAAGAGCTTTGGGTGAACCCCATTTGCTAACATGAGATTTGAAAACTGACTCAGGAACTGAGTCACACTTCCTGCCTTGCCACCCAACCACAGCTCAGAGAGGCTCCTTCTTTCTACCATAAATGGCCCTCTGCAGCCCTGGCCCATTCAACAGGAACTGAACCTGCTACTTTACACAGCAGCGGCGAAAAGGGAACCAGACGGTCTGCAGATCTGCATACACAGCAGGAACCCATCACTCGCTCTCAAGCGTGATTAGAGTCAGAAGAGCAGTGCCATGGGACTCCGGATTTGTCTTGGCACCTTCTTCACTTGCAGGCTCAGCACATCAGTCAGGGAAACTACTTCTATAAGGTCAGGCCTCACACTCATTTGGACTTTCAAAATTAGTGGAGCCTTTTGCCTCTCAGGCTGTAGGGTCATATAAGCTGACCTCTTATTCATGAGAGTGTGAACACACTTTGCTCTTGTCTTGCAGCAAAGTGGGACTACTGGTTGGCACAGGCCTGTTCCTTTGCTTAGCATGAGATGGGAGCACAGATGCTACTCTAAGGGTTAGACGTTAGATCCACTAACATCGCAAGGACATTGCCCATGCTAAGACAGCATTTGCAGGCTCAAGGCCCAGAGATGCTCACTCACCTCATCAGCACCGTGTTCCTGGAGTTCCTTGTAGAATTTCAGAGAAATACTGACCATCACTTTTGTCTTGTCTCCATTGGGGTTTGAAATATGGTAAAGGACTCCATCAAAGTCTATGAAGCAAGTGAGAGAAATGTGAGGGAACAGGAACAGTTCCTGTTTGAGGAAGGTTTACCTTACATGTTCTAGGAACTACATAAAGCGACACTGTTCCAGCCCTCACACATACACCAAGAGAGAAACCCGTAATTAAGGAAAATGATAATATCATGAGGGAGACCTGTTATCATTCAAAGGACTGAAACAGTTTTGACACCTGTCCATCACAGAAAGCTTTAGTCTAGTGTCATTCAGCATCCCTGGCAAATCTGCTTGTGCTCAATGCACGAGGATACAAACACACAGAGACGGGAGCCTTCTGGATGGCCAGCACAGAAAGTGACTGACATGCCCACCGGGCCAGAGCTGCAGCCTGGAGGAGAAGACATCTCTGCCAGTAAAGGCAGCTCAGCTGCTGCCTGCTGAGACAGCTTCTACTTCACTGCAGAATGGGCAGGGAGGGCAGGAGGCAGGGAAAGGCAACCCTCCAGCTACCTAGCAAGCTCCACTTCCCCATGGAGCTCTGCAGCTTACACAGATTCTTGATAACAGAAGCAAAAAAAAACCCAAAAAAACCAGTTGCTGAATGAACACTTGAACTTCCCTGGCACTTCTCATCTGGAGAGCAAACTTCAGGCGATGAATTCATCTTGCCTGTCACCCCGAGCCAGCTTTCTAACAACCCAAAACAGATGGTGCTAAAGACCTAATAACAAGTAGCATCAACGGCAGGACTGGAGAACAGGCAAGGTAAGAGAGCTGTGTAGCACACACACACCCCCCAAACAAAGCGCTGCCACCACTGAACTCACTGCTGTGGGGAAAGTCCCAGGGAAGGCAGATGGACAGAGAAAATAGTGGGGCAGCTGACAAAGCCCCAGCTCTGGGGACGCTGCAGGGTGTCCACACCGTCTGCCCCTGCGTGGCTCTCCTCCCCCTGCAGTGGTGCTGGGTGAATTTGGGCACGCCAGGCGTAACTGTGGGCAGGCTGTTTGAGCCAGCCCTTTTTTCAGGGAAGTCACGAAGTTGTGGAGCTTACCTGCAAATGTTACTTCTACTGCCTCTGGTTTATTTCTAAAAAGCAAAGAAAACAAAGGAGGTAAATGAGAACTCAAACAGCAGCCTCCAAGCTGTGAAAGAAAGAGGATTAATTTCTAATGCCTTATTTCTCACAATCAGCTCTACCTGAAAACCCTTCTAACTCCAGCTGTTCAACTAGCAGATATCCTTTGACAAGAAATCTCAGACTTCTCCCCATTCCTATAAGCACCAGTTTTACCCCAGATGATATAAAATAGGCCTCGAAGCTGGCAGAGATTGTTATTATTTGTAGTTTATTAATAGATTTTGAGAGCGCAGATTTCCAGTTAGAAATGTCTGAGAAAGCTACTCATCACTAAGGAGTTTGTTTTAACAAGCGCATTCTCCATACAGAACAGCCACAAAACAGGTTTGGGGACAGAGGTTCTTTATTATAAAGTTCCTGCGATACCAGTTCATGGAAGGGACTTAGAGGCTGAGCAGTCCTTCCTGACACGGTGCCCCCTTCACCATCGGCAGCAGCTCTGCAAACACGTTGATGTAACTCACTCGCAGAGAAGACCCCTTTTCCAATTTTGGGGCTAGAAGCAAACCACAGAAGGCAACTTTCCAGATGTGCATTTCATCCTACTCCACCACGTCCCTTCCGAAATACCCCAACACTATGCCAACTACCTCTGCAGGAAAAAATGTAGATCTGGGTTTGCTCTAACACTGCCCAGTGTGGTCTTTGGGATCCCCAATCAGCAACAAGAGCACCGCGCGAGCCAAAGGCACATCACTTCATATGCTGTGGGTATGAAGATTTAACAACATCCTAACAAACCCTATTTGCCAGTTTGCCCGTGATCTGTACAAGAGTAGGATCCCATGAAAGATCTAACTACTTCTGAAAAGTGATTTTGTTGGGACTGGCACTACATAACTGCTTTGGCAGCTCCGAGGGGACTGGTATTAATAGGTCATTCTCCAACAGCGAGTAATGCAAAGGTACCTCCACTGCTGAGAGCAGGGGTGGAAAATGAGAACAGGATAAAAATGCCAGCCTGCTACTGCTGTTTCACAGTGTATCTCTGCTTATTTTTCAAAAGTGGCCGATATTAAACAGCGTACAGGCTAATAATGCTGCTGCTAACAGAAATCTAGCCTCTAAAACAGTTCATTTACACCCATCTGAACCAACGTACTGAAATAACTCCCCAAATCAAAGCCAGTACATCAAGACAGCCTTGTAGTCTCAACTACGCTGCCACTGCCCAGAGACCAACTTCAACCTTTTTGCCAAAACGTGCTCTGTCCATGGACGCGTATGCTGCTCGGTACCGGCTACACCTCGGTACGTACACCGAGAAAGGAAGGGGAAGCGATGACTCAATACCTACTTTCCCTCACCATATTCTGGAAAGGTTTTAATGATTTCTTCCACCAGCTTTTCTGCAGACAGCGTCACTTCCATTCCTGGAAGCCAGGAATGACCACGATGTGCTAAAACTCAAGATGGGCAATGCAGGGAGACCAAAGCACTGAACAGCACTGATCCCAGACCATGCACCAGGTCAACAACATTTTACTCGGGTGGAAAGGGAGGAATTAACCCCCAGCCGGAGATTCTAAGTGGAAACGATGAGGTGTTGCTGCTTCTTGAAAGCTATTAGCTGTGAAAACCAACAGCCCTTTTTGTCGGGAGGCTGGAGAGCCTCTGTCTTTTGTGCTGCATCGCTGAAGATAAAAACCACACTCTTGAAAGAAGCAGTGCAAGTGCACCCAAGGCAGGTCCTTTTGTTTAAAAGCTGTGCCAGCTACCTGCGACCTCTCTCGCTCTCATCTTTCCCTCCCAGCTGGGCCTGAGATGGAGGCGCACAGGGCATCCCTGGCTGCATACTCATTACGGGCTCTTGGAAAGGGGAGCAATTCCCCAAGCCACATCCAAGCCACTTCTGCTCACTGCAGACTACTCAGAGCAGAGATGAAAGAAAATCCCACTGATCCCACTCGGTCAGTCGATGCAGACACGTTCTTCTTTTAGAGCACCACACTCAGACTCGGGAATCAGCTTGGATGGCAGTATAAATTTTTATAAAAAAAGAAACCTATGTAGGAAGCTTTAAAGATAGCACAGTCAGGCACACGAGAGCTAGGAATATTAAAGAGGATGCATCCTTAAACCTCTGTTCTGTCTTCTCAGAGTTACACCATTCTAACCCCATTCCCCACACACACGGAGCTGACGCCTCCTGGAGCCCCCGCTCCCAGAGGAGCCTCCGAACACAGCACCTCCCTCTGAGCAGCGCAGGGAAGCTACTGACAGCCAGCACACTGGAGTGGTTTTGCCCAAGAAGGACAACGATTCCCTGCCCGTTCACCCAGTACCCCAGGGGATGGCAGGAAGATCACTCATCGTGTTATTTAAGAAGCTGTGCGAGACCACGTACCCGGAGTTGGTTAATGGCTCTGCATGAGAGCCTTTGTTCTGTACACAAAAGCTTACGGCTAACACAGCCCCATTTTTAAACCTTTCATTGCGCAAGCATGATTTCTTAGAGGAGTTATTTTAACACGGATTTCTCAAGTGGCTCGGTTCTTGTACTTGGGGATGGCAAGGAGGGGAGACATTTAAGGGAAAAGCAGGTAACTGGGCAGAACTTTGGGTGCTGAATATTCAACCGCTTCCTGACACGGCCTCAGTGAAGCGAGCGCTCACGTGAGCTGCATACAGAGCTCCTTGCAGCCACGCTGGCCCTGTCATCTACTGCAGGGTGGTTTTTCTGCCTCGCCTGGCAGACACCTAAGTAACCCAGGCCTGGCCCGGCCCAGGGGAGGACAGGGAAGGGTATCAGCAGTGTGGCTGGGAGCAAAGCAAGCTCTCTTAGCCCTTCACAGTTCAGCAGTCTTACAACCCCAAAGTTTAAAGTGCTTCTATTTATTTCTCTGACTCACCTCACCAAAACTATCCTGGCTACTTAAAACGTTTCTACAACAGAAAAAATCACCCCTTTTGCTACCCGAATTGTCGTTCCCCCATCAAGAAGTCCCCAGGCAGATGAGAGAGGAGCTCTCACCTCCAGCCTCCCGTGGCTTCTGGACAAGCGACAGCGCCGCAGGTCGCACACACGCAATCACTTCCCCTCGACCGTCCACCGACCCCATCTTCCGCCAACAGAATTAGCAGTGGGGACGTGCCGAACACCCTGTGGAGGCATAGTGCGTCCTCTCCACATTTAGGCACTCGCAGCCCGCCCCGTTCTCACGCGGGCGAAGGCTTCGCACAGGCGATGCACTGCAGGCTTGGGATGGAGGCTGTGCCGCTGCGGGGTGGGTATCGGTTACTGTCAGGTTACTGGCGTGATCCTGAAGAGCTCTGCCCGGTCTAGCATGCTCCAGTGTCCCCTGCCTCCATGATAAGACCCATCCATGCCCATGGCGAGAATCAGCAGTTTAGCAGCTCGGCGCAGAGTGACTGTAAATCCAGCCATCCTTTCAGCGTTTTACTTCGAAGCAGGGCTCTGGGCAGCTGGAGCTCATTTGGGGTTCACTTCCACCCCTGATTCAAGTCTCCAAGAACCAGACAAAGCCTGGCTACGCTCGGAGGATTTCAGACAGTACAGCCCATCCACTCCCAAAGCAGAGACCTGCTAGGACCCCTGCAAGCTCCTTACCACCACCACTACCTGAATCATAGCCTCCCCCAGCGACCTTCCCTGTTTGCTACCTACCCTCTGCCCCGAATGGACAATAAAACCAGCTCATACCAGGAATAACTGAAATGGTTCCTCTCTGCACTAAACACCAAATCCAGACCAGACCTTTCTGCAAAACCCTGCCTGAACTCAGATGCTAAAATGGCAGCTGTTCCAAGCAGCGGCAGCGGTCCATTTTCTGATAAGTGTTACCAGGTTTGAAGTCAAATCCACACCAAATCCCATCTGCTTGTAACAATAAAAGGCCCTGACAGGTTTTACGTCTTCTTGCCCGCATTCCTCCTATTCATCTCCAAATGGCTCCTATGCTCTGTCTATCTAATACAGAGCCAGCTCCAAATCAGATTTTTCACCCCGGCAGAACATCCACGAAGAGCCACAGCACCCGTGGAGAGACGCCAGCAAGCACTTAAGAGCTCAACAACAAATCTTTTTTTCTGACAGCATTTCCTCAATTTTGACTCGGACAACTTCCAAACTTCCCCACTTCATTCTCAGGCCACAGAGGCTCTTAGCCATATGTTACAACAAATTTAAGAACAGAAAAACGAAGGCTGTAATTATACAGAGCCCTCATCTTCTGTATTAAACAGACCTAAATGCAAACTTGGCCAACACCCATACTGAAGCATCTCCCACATGACAATTAAGGCCTGTACCCGATAAAGGAGGATGGCAATTATTTTAAAAGCTGCAGGCATGCAGAAATTCTAATCTCTTGCCCCAGAGGAGAGGGAGAAAAAAAGAAAGGGGGTATTTCAAAGCTTAAAGCTCTGAGCAGAGCTTTCAGATCACCAGAGTCAACACACAGTTTGGAGAGAGTGAGCCAGATTCAGTGACAGACTGCAGGCTCTCGCTACAGAAAGGTCACCCCAATAAAAAAATTATGAGCAGTGTCTAAAATTATCTGAACAGTTCCTCCATTCCTGGGCCCTGCTCAGCTAACAAAAGCTACTCTGCGTAAGCTGTGAGAGCGTATGAAGTCAAAGAGCTCCCGTAGCTCTGGCAGCACACCCACCACGAACTCAAGCAGCAGTGCTCCATCAGGGCGATGCCAAGCGGCATACGGCAGCTCCGACGCGTGCCGGCTCTCCCCTCTCGGTTAGGTGACCTGTCCATGCCTGAGCTTCTGCCTTGCAGCGAGCCCAGCAGCCTGCAGGCAGCTGGCTGATAGCAAGATGCTGTGATTCCCAGCAGACAAAGCATGGGCCGGTCCCACAGCACGCAGGTATGGGCAGGTCCGCTTCCAGCCAGGTCTTTGCCCCATGTGTCTCCGTTCCAGCTGCGGGCAGGTAGCCTGCAGTTCCCTGCTGGAGTGATCCAACACTGCGGCGAGTGTCTGGGGAAAAGCCTCATTTTGTGCACACCATTCACTACAGCTCTTCAGTACAGTGACCGATGCCCACTATTCCACGGTGTCAAGCACCTGTGGCTGCAGTGAGAAACGTTCTCAGAGGATAATACAGAGCAGGCCCCTCTTGGGAACCCGAGATGAAAACAGAGGCTGGAGTATTAACAGAACAACCTGCAAAAGCCTAACACTTTGCAGATCCAGGCTGCTCTTCCCTCCTGTTCCCTGCGCTATTGCTTGAAAGCAGAGCACTGCCTAGCTCCAGACAGAGATGGTTCACAATCCACCATTAATGCAAAGTCACCTTCTCTGGTGGCTGAAGCCAGATGTGCTGTGGCAGCCCAGGAGCTATACTGAAAGACCTAGAGCACACTCAGTCAACGTGGACAGCCAAGGTTTACCACTAGTGCCTCCCATGGCATGCTGAACCCAAGGGTACTGCTTTCTGCCAGTGGCATCACCTGAGCACTCCTCAGAGTCAGGCAGCTTGAGTTTCAGCAGGTGAGGTCGTGCCGGGGGAGACGTGCGGCTCCAGGCTGGGCTTGCAAGGATGCTGAGCCAGCACCTGTCACTGCTGCTGAAGGAAGGAGATCTGATACCTGCTCTTCTACTGCACCATGGTGAGCAGCCTTTGCACGATGAATGGGATGAAGAAACTCATCTGGGCTAAAAATACCCAGTTTTGCCTGTTTAATTTTAACCTAGGTCACTTCCCCAATCCTGTTTCCCCTGAAGCCACAGAAATGCCTATGTCAGCAAGAAGGAGAGGGTGGCAGAGGAGCAACCTCTGTTTTTGGTGGGGCCGCTGAGCTCCCCTGAAGCACCAGAGCCACAGATCACCACAACCACTCCCGCAGGGAGTTTCTCAGTGGTGCCCGGCAGGACCTGAAGCTCCTCTACCCTCCCAGCATATCCGACAGGCTCCAGACGCTCCTTGGTCTCTCCACAATGAACTCACTTCGCATGTCACATCACGAACACAGAGTTCACACTACCCGGTTTTACCCAGCGCTCAGCCTCCCTGTCTGAAGGGCTCAGCTCTACAGCTGACAAGCAGCAAAACAACGGCAAATGGGAAATACCATAAAGCAGGCGGGCGCAGCTTCAGCCCAGCTCTCCAACCAGCTCACAGGAACCGCTGTACATCAGGGAAGTCCAAGCTTCAGCTGTTTTCCTATGCAGCTTACACTCATGAAGCCTTGCAGATTTGTACCTACTAAAGGCTGTAAAGAAACCAAAGATTTAATTTGAGATTCTCTTCCCTCCACCCCCAACCAAGGGAAAATGCACGCTGTTCTCCAGCTATGCAAATTTGTTTTCTTTTGCACAGTGGGTAAATACTAAGTAACAGTTTGAGATAGATGATTAATTTACTGGAGATTTAGGGCAAGCTATGTATGGCTGGAAAACCAAACCCTGTGAACGAAGCCCTGTGCCACACTTTCACTGGGGTCAGTTAAATTAGAGCAGGACAAAACTGGATGGCAAATCTGTTTTGGGAAGCAGTTCCTCTCCGTGTGTTAAACAGAATGAGTATTCACCAGACACGGAAGACAGTCATCAAAATGTTTTACACTTAAATTGTTTGTTGGGGTTTTTTTCTGTGTGCACAATTAGAAAAGAGGAGCAATGATGAGAAACAAAATCTTGCAACTGGTAGAGCTTATCCCCCCACATCACGTTTCTATCAGAAATGGGAAAACCCCAGTGTGACTCCAGCTTCTAGGCAACTTCTCAAGTCAAAATGAATTAGTCAAAAGCTTATGGAACAGTTTATTCTCTTGACACCTGCAAAAGCTCACAGGTTGCCTCATTTCGTACTGACCAGGTATCTCCCCACTGCAGCAGTTCAACGCTCGAAAGTTTCACTGGCAAATTCCTAACTCAAGTTATTTCAACAGATTCTGGTAGCTTTAGGCCTTTATTTAAAAATGCGGTTGGTTTAAGGAAATGGATTTAAAACAAGAAATTACAATATTAAGTAAAGAAAAAAAAAATCAGATGCATTGAAGTCCATTACCCGTCACCACCTTGATCTAAATATCAATGTTCAGCGGTGGCTGTCCAAGGAAGTGAGATTTCCATGGGTTTTGCCCACAAAAACAAACTAAATTTGGCATTACCCTACTAATGGGTCGATGCTGCCAAGCCCCAAGAACCTTGTCAAGGGAGGACTCTTAGACACGGGGTAGGCCCTGCCTCGAGTGCTGATCTCTGTCTGCAGCCTGCCAAGGCACCTTCCACGCTGGGAATTCCAGAGACAGTTGATGGATCTTCACGCAGAGCGGATTTTGACATGTATTATACGACAATAATGTTATGAGCAGTTATTAGCCCCAACTTCTAAACATGACCTAGTTCTATATGATACAGTGAAATACGAAGTGTCTCTCACCTGCGGATCCAGAAAAGCTCTGCAGGGAGCCTGCTGAATCATGGCCACAGTCTGGCCATGGAAAGCAGAGGGGAGCGACACAGCCCACGTTATAGAACAAGTTTCTGGCAAAGGATTTGGAAATAAACCTCGCCCTGCCCGACTCCCAGGCTGGCGCTGAAGCCACCGGCCATGCCTTGCTCCGAGACAACCACTACAGACAAATCCATGCATTGCATTTGCCCCACTCCTGTTTTAGAGCAAATAACTAAAAACCAACTCCGTCCGAGTGTCCAGACTCACTCCTCCCAGTCACCAAATCCCTCAAGGCTTGACCTTGCCCTGACTGTCCTGTGTCCATCCCCAAGACACGTCTTGGGAAAACCATCACCAAAATAGTGAGATACAGCAAATCCTCTCCTGCCTCCAGGCTCAGTGCCACAGGAATGACCCCAGAACTGTAGCCGGAGGGAAAAGAAATTTCACATGAATGAACACTGCATAACACCCATTCCGTAAAAGACTTGAAACCAAGAGGAAAAAAAAAAATACACCTCCCTGCACATGTCAGACCTTTGTCTCCGCCCTGCACTTGCCTGGACAGGAGGGCCCCAGCACAAGCAAGGAAGAAAATGCAGAAGTAAATAACTTCCTCTCCTCCAGCAACACACTCAAGGCACAAAACTTATCTAGAAATGACATCTAAAGAAAAGAACATGCTGTAAATGAGTAAGAGGCAGAAGCAGAGCACCACCAGCCGCGCTAAGAATTGATCCAGGAACAATCGGTACGCCAGACAAGCGTGCCGACGCAGAAGCGAGGAGGCTTTGCTGTATAGCGAAACAGAAACTTTGGGGGCCTGCAGGCCAGTGCAGAGCAAGCAACGCCAGCTCTGATCGCACAAAGCCAGGGTTTCAAGGTGCACTTAAACCCACAGACTGCCACCTCCACATTTACACCAACACAGAGACACATGTGCATTTTCTCTCCAGCAGAAAGAGTGCCTCAGTATGAAATCATGATGAACGAGCGTTTTTGACACACACTATTAACCTTTATACACGTAATATTTTCTAATGGATGTAGCCGCAACACCATAGAGGTCACCCGGGAGCTCTCTCTTCCCAGTGTGGTGTCCATGCTTTGGGGAAACTCATTGCGTTAAACGATCAGGCTCAAGAAGAATAAAAAGCCTGCAAGCAGCTCGGCTATCCTGCAAGGCAGTGCAGCCTATGAGGTTATTTTATGGGGGGAAAAAAACCAAAACAAAACCAAACCCAAAACAACCAAACCTGAGCAAGAAGTCAACTGAGAGGGGAAAGCAGAGGAAATGGCCTCTGTCAAAGTTTTGCACACAAAAGACTGAGAGTTTCGAAAGCCACTGGAGAAAAAGGTGACGCAGAAGAAGACACCTGCCTGGGAGGTCTCTTCCTGGAGCAGCCTGGGCTGAGCTCTTCGAGGCGCCAGGGCAGGCTCCACCCCAGAGATAACACCACCGCACTTTGCTTCTCAAGGCTTTGTCTCCGTACAAAGGTGCCCGGTGTTACTCAGGCCAGCAGACAGCGCAGCGAGCCCATGGGTAGCTCGGCTGCAGATAAGGACATTTATACAAAGGGACTCTCTCTCAAACTAATCTATCCTCAGACAAGCACCTTTACAGCCCTAGTGCAACACTTGCAGCAAAATAATCGCTGGCTCCCCAGGGACTGAACTGTCCCAGCCAGAGATGCAGGTGCAAACCAGTCCCCCCCAACCCACCCCCCGAGGCCAGGACACCCACCACACTAGCACCAGGGGCCATGACAGGGCCGTGGGCCTGCATCCCTCCTGCTCAGGAAAGCAAAAGAGGGGCAGGCTGGAATCTCCTCCCCACCCCCAAAGCCAAAGGCTGAGGCCATGGCTCCACACAGGCTTCCTGTTCTGCGGCTCCCCCCACACATTCTGTGCCAGCACTGGCACCACGCTGTGCCTGTTCTGATGAAGGCTGCTTTACCTAAAGCAAATGTCCCTGCAAATCCACTTTCCCCCTAACTCCCTCCTTGCCCAGGCCCTCTTCTCCAGCTCCTCTCCCTCAGCTCACCTCAACATTGCAATCTCCAATACCCTCCCCAGCTCCCTCCTCCTCCCCCGGGCCTCCACGCTGCCCTAGCACTAACCACCCCATCAAGCCGTGCTCTCCCCTCCAATGCTGTCTCTCCGACTTTGCTCCCTCATCCCCCAGACCTTCACTCTGCCCAAGCTCCGATCAACTCCACCGCTCCCAGCTCAGTCACCCCTGCCCAGACCACCCTCCTTCAGTACCGACCCTCCTCCCAGACCTCTCACCCCGCAGGCCCCCATCCTGTTGCAGCTCTGCCCTCCTCGCTCCCCAGGCCCCCATCCTACCTCAGTGCCACCCCCCATCACTCTCCAGGCCCCCATCCTGCCTTGTCACCACCCCTCCCAGCCCAGTCCCATCATCCCCCAGCCTGCTCCCGTACCAACTCCCCCAGCTCAGCGCCCTCCTTTCCCCGG
>VYZW01009504.1:0-12434 GCA_013401315.1 Balaeniceps rex | reverse complement strand
GAGGCGCGGGCCCGCGGCGGGGCCGGGCCGGGGAGGGCGCAGCCCTGTCCGCCGCCCCCGGGCTGCCCGCCGGCCGAGCAGGCGCTAAGCCGGGTAAGAGGGTTAGGGATCCCGATTTGGCTCCCGCCGCAGTCACACGCGATGGAAGGACGGGACTGGCCCCGCGCCGCCGCCCGCCGCAGCGGTGGCCAAACTGGCTTCCCCGGACGCTGCCTGGAAGCGGGAGATGGTCGGGCCGGGACCGTGCCCGCCGGCGGCGTGCCCTGGGGCCGTGCCCCCGGCGTGCCCTGGTGTTGGGCCGGTGGAGGCTGTACCTGCAGCGCAGCCCCGGGAGCCCGGCAGGGATGGGGCACAGGCGGGGAGAGCCAGGTCTGCCACTGCCACTTCCCGCCCGCACCACGCATCTCCCACCACGCCCTGACGGGGACACCGCGGCCCCTCTGGGGACGGGCTGCACCCCGCGCTGTGTGCAGCACCAGGCGCTCAGGGTGCTGTGGGGCAGGGAGCCCTTCCCACACATACCCCTGCACTGCTCTGAGCGGCTGCCTCAGCTCCTGGGGCAGGAGCCAAGGGATTGCCACCTGAGGGCAAAAGTGCGGGCAGACCCAGGCACATGGCAGAGGGATGTGTCCCTGCCGGGGGCGGTTGTGGGGCAATGGGTGCTCAAACGGGCCCTGGGGGCCCTGCCGTGCACGGCCATGCAGGGCTGCTGGTGCCAGGAGCGCTCCTCCCTGCACAGCTGCACGGCTGCCAGGGCCGCCTCGGCAGCCAGCCAGCCCCGGTGCCATCTGGACGCTGCCATGGGCCTATGCTGGGAGGCCAAGCCATGGTAGCAGCTCCATGCCCTCTCGGCAGGGCTGGGTGCTCAGGCTGGAGCAATGGGGAGATGTAGGGCCTGCAGACCCCGGGGGGAAGTGCCGCAGGCGCAGCCCTTGCCCTGATCCGCAGAGTGTCCCCATGGGACTGCAGCCTCCCCTTCTCCCTGCTAAGCAGAGCGGCCACCCCGGCTCTCCAGCCTTGGCCCCTGCATTGCTTCACCCTCGCAGTGCGCTGAGCCCAGGGGATCTTTACAAGACCCAGGTGCTGCCTGCCAGGGTGGCATGGCACTCTGCTCCAGCCCCTCTCTGCCGACCCTGGAGGACAGCACTGGGCTCTGCCCTTGGTGCTGGCTCCACGGCACACCTCCTCTGGCTGACCAGGGAGTGTGCCTGGGCGTGGGGCGGGCGCGCACAGGTCGTGTCTGACTCAGCCTTGCCAGGCAGCCAGGGACCATCGCCACCATTGCCCCTGGGCTCTGCCATCAGCTGGCCATGATGCCCGGGGCTGACACTGCTTCCAGCTCTCCAGGTTGGCACCAGGGCCTCACGCCGGCCCTGGGGCACCTCCCATCCTGTCCCCATGGTGCCTGGGGCTGTGTCTGGCCATGCCATACTGGCCTGGCGAACCTGCCAGGGAGGCAAACAGAAAGCTGCCCTGAGAGCGGCCTCCTGTACCAGACTTGGACCTGTGTCTGTCGGTCCCGTGCCAGTTCCTCCGTCTCCTGCAACCGCTGCACCACGTGCTGCACCCACCTCTGTGACAGCCTCCGGGGCCCTTTCCCCCCACCCGCTCCTGGCCTCCAGCCACTCCTAGTGCGGGGACGTGTGCATGGGGACACGGCAGCCCGAAACATCCTGCGGCATCCCAGGGAGTTGTGGTGGGCTGACCTGGCCAGCCGCCCAGCACCCACACCACCTCTCTCCCCAGCCCTGCAACGGGATGGGGAGAGACTAGGAAAAGCAAAAAAAACTCATGACTCGAGAAAAGGCACTTTAACCTTGAAGAAAAGAGGAAAAATAAAACAAACCCCAGCACTGTAAAGGCACTCATTGCCTTCCAACAGCAGCCAGGTGACCAGCCAGTCTCTAAGCAACAGCCACGCTGGGAGCCAAAACCCTTCCTCTGCCTCTGCCTCCAGTCTCAGACTGTGGCATGGGCTGTCCCTTTGGCCACTGGGGTCAGCTGGCTCTGTCCCCTCCCAGCCTCTTGCCCACCCTGGCCTCCTCGCTGTGGGGGAGAGTGGGAAGAAGGGAGAGCCTTGACGCTGGGCAAGCCCTGTGCAGCGGCAGCCCAAACACCAGTGCCTTCTCAAGGCTGTTCCAGCACAAAGCCAGCACAGCTGTGGAGGAGTGAAGGAGGGTGACGCCAGACCCAGCACAGGGCCTCTGGGGCAGCAGCAGCCCCGTGCATCCCTCCAGCTTGTTCCCACCTCCTGCCCACTCTGGGGAGATCCCGCTCCCCGGCTGGATGTGCTTGTTGCCATCCTCCTCCCGCGCAGCCCCTGCCCCCCCCAGAGGCACCCTTGGGTGCCTCTGTGCCTGCGTGTGCCTTTGCAGCCCTCCAGCCCTTCGGGACCCCCACGCCCCCCAGCCACACTGCACAGCACCACGGCACCGCTCTGGGTCCAGCCATCGCCATGCAGGTGATGGCACCCCGCGTGTCCCCCCATGCCAGTCCATGCGTGAGCCGGCTGCCAGGGCCTCATCCTGCCCAGTGAGGGCCAGGGTCCCATGCAGGGGTCCTCATGGTCAGGGGTCGCCGGTGGACCCTGGACAGGCTCCCTGCAGAGCACCCTGACGGTGGCTGCCAGGAGGTGGCAGCGAGCAGATGGCAGGGCGGGCCGAGCCGACAATCCCCCTAATCCCATCAGGGCAGCGGGGCCGAGCAGAGCCAAGCCGGGCCATGGCGGGCACACGGGCGCACGGCCGCCTCCTGCACTCGCTGCTCTGCCAGGTGGGACTGAGGGGCCCGTCAAGGCTGGGGGGGACTGGACTGGGGTGGGGGTGCCAGGCCAGGCTCAGGGGCAGCTCTGGCCCGATGGGGTCCCTGCTGACCATGCTCCCCCCCAGCTGTGCTGCGGTTGTGGCTGCAGCTCCTGCCGCGGGCTCCGCGTGTCCACAGGCACCCGCATCCTCTACACGCTCCTGCATGTCCTGGCCTCCGCTGTGTGCTGCCTCATGCTGTCCCGCACCGTGGCCCAGGCTGTCAGGGAGAAGGTGACGGTGGGGGCTGGGACACCCAGGGTGCTGGGGTGCCAGAGGTCCCAGGGGCGCTGGGGGTCCCAGCAGTACCATGGGTGCTGGGCATGCCGGAGGTCCCAGGTGCACTGGGGATGCTGGGGTGCCAGACATCCCAGGGGCACTTAGGAGTCCCAGGAGAACTGCGGGTGCCAGAATTGCCAGGGGAGCCAGGAGTACTGGGATGCTGGGGATACTGGGCGTAACAGCGCTGCTGGGAGTGCCAAGGTTGCTGGAGGTGCCAAGGGGGGAAGGGTGCCAGGGGCACTGAAGACGCAGGACTTGCCCAGCACGCTGGAGGTGCCAGGGGTACTGGGGATGGAGAAGGTATTGGGAATGCTGGGGGTGTCAGGAGTCCAGGGGTGCTGGGTGCCGTGGGCACCAAGGGGTGCTAGGCGCACCAGCAGCCCCATCCCGTTGCTCGCCGTGCCTGCAGGTGCCCTTCTCGGCGGTGCTGTGCGAACACCTGCCCGGGGGCACAGACTGCGAGCGGCTGGTGGGCTCCTCAGCTGTGTACCGGGTCTGCTTCGGCACCGCCTGCTTCCACCTGGCGCAGGCTGCCCTGCTCCTCAATGTGCGCTCCAGCGCCGACTGCCGCGCTCAGCTCCACAATGGGTACGGGGATGGGGCACGGGGCTGGGCCGGGCTGCTGGGGGCTGCCAGGGGCTGGGGGCTGCTGGGCGCCCTGTCTCACAGACACTCGCTGCCCCGCAGGTTCTGGCTCCTGAAGCTGCTGGTACTGGTGGGGCTCTGTGCTGCCAGCTTCTTCATCCCCGAGGACAGCTTCATCCGAGGTGCGTCCCCCACCCCACCGGAGCTGGCACCCCGGGCCCCTGCCTGCGGCCCCCACGTGCCCCCTGGGATAGCCCCACCTCTGCCCTCTCCCTCCAGCTTGGCACTACACGGGCGTCTGCGGGGGCTTCGCCTTCATCCTCATCCAGCTGGTGCTGATCACCGCCTTCGCGCACACCTGGAACAAGAATTGGTGAGTGCCGGGGTGCCGGGCGGGCGCCTGCATTGCTGCTGACTCTCACCCGCTCTCCCGGCAGGCTGACGGGCGCCGCACAGGACAAGCGCTGGTACCTGGCCGTGCTGCTGGCCACGGCCGCCTTCTACACCCTCGCCTCCGCTGCCTTCTCCTTCCTCTACAAGTACTACACCCACCCAGCCGCCTGCCACCTCAACAAGGCGCTGCTCACCGTCAACGGCAGTCTCTGCGGCATCATGTCCTTCATCTCCATCATGCCCTGTGTGCGGCTCAGTGAGTACCACATGGCATGGCATGGCACGGCATGGCACGGCATGGCACGGCAGGGGCCTCCGCGTTGCAGGGCCGACTGCATCCTGGGGCTGGGGGGGGTGGCTGTGGGCTCCCAGCTCAGGGCAAGCACTTGGGCACCTGGCGAGGACCCAGCTGCCCAGGGCTCCTGCTGGCCCCTCCTGTGCCTCGATGTTGGGCAGGGGAGCGGCAGGAAGGGGCTGCCCGGGGCCCATGCGGAGCCCATCCGCCAGCTTGTGGCACTCCTGGGGCTCTGGCAACACCTCTGACTCCATCCATGCAGAGCAGCCACGGTCAGGGCTGCTGCAGTCCTCAATCATCAGCTGCTACGTGATGTACCTCACCTTCTCCGCGCTGTCCAGCCGTCCCCCGGAGAGAGGTGGGTGCTCCCTCCTGCCACCGGTAGCCCCCCCCGCCAGGGTACGCGCCCGTCTCACCTCCGCCTCCCCACAGTGCTCTACAAGGGGCAGAACCTCACCGTCTGCTTCCCAGGCGTCCGGCAGGACGAGATGCAGACGGAGGACACTACTGTCGCTGTCCTGGGGGCCGCCATCATGTATGCCTGCGTGCTCTTCGCATGGTACGTGTGCCCGCGGGGCAGGCAGGGCGCCCGCAGCACCATCCCTTCTGGGCATGGCCAGCCCGACAGGCACCACACAGGGACCCCGTCCCCAGCCTGTGGCACAGCCAGCGGGGCCAGGGGATGTCCCGAGGAATGGCGGGGCCAGAGCAGGCTTGGCATCTGCGGCTGGGCAGGGGCAGCGCGGTGACCCCAGGCATGGCGTGGCAGGGTTCCTGCAGCCGTGTCGGATCCATGGGATGGGCTGGGGGCCTGGCACAGGGCAGTGGGTGCCTGTGTTATGCTTCCTGCCTCTCTCCCGGGCACAGTAATGAAGCCTCCTACCTCGCTGAGGTCTTTGGGCCCCTCTGGATGGTCAAAGTCTACAGCTTTGAGTTTAAAGTGAGTATGGATGCTAGCCCCCCCCCAGCTGTGCCCCACGTCCTCCTGCCATGGGCACCCCAGTCCTGCTGCCCCAAGCCCTCCTGAGCCCCCATCCCAGCCCTGGGCCTGGGGCAAAGGCAGGTTCATCGAGCCAAGCATGGGGGGCTTCCCACAGCGCACCCCTGCCTGCACCGGCTCCTCAGAGCCAGGCAGCCCCAGTGCCAGGCAGGGCCAGATCCTGCAGCAGGGCTCAGCCCAGCAGCAGTGGCCGCGGGGCCGGGCTGCAGTTGCCGAGGCACTGCTCTCTCTCTGCAGAACGCCTCCTGTTGCTTCTGCTGCCCCGAGAAGATGGAGGAGGAGCTGAGAGGTGGGTGCAGGGTGGGTGCAGTAACACACAGCCTCGGGTGCCTGTGTCCCAGCCCGGGTGTGCCGGCGAGGAGGGGGTGCAGGAGCTGCCATGCCCCTGTGCTCTCCCAGGCACCGAGCAGACGTGTGAGCAAGTGCAGGAGACCGCTGGGCGACAGTGCATCGTCCAGGACGAGCAAGACCGGGTGGTCTACAGCTACTCAGCCTTCCACTTCGTCTTCTTCCTCGCCTCGCTCTATGTCATGATGACCCTCACTAACTGGTTCAGGTAGGGCCCCGCGCTGCTGCCCACTGCTCCTTGCTCTTGTCCCCTTCCCTCTTGCTAGTGCAGCTGCCCAGCTGGGACTGCAGCCCTGCCAGCATTGTCACCCCTGCAGCATTGTCACCCCCTGAGCGTCATCACCCTGCCAGCTCCAACCCGCTCCCCACGCGGGCTCGGGCTGCAGCATTGCACTCCTCACCATCCCTCTGCTGTGGGCTGTGCCGGCATCACCAAGCTGGCACCTGCTGGGGAAGCACATGGCTCTGTACCCACAGACCCCCATCCCTTTGACCTGTAACAGCCCCTGCCAACAGCAGCCAGCAGCCATGTGCTGCAGCGAGACGGGCTGGGGTCTGCGGGGCCAGGGGCTCCGTGGCAGGTGGGACGTGCCCAGGGACACGCAGGCTGCTGCGAAATGGGGTGACCTGGCAGCTGCAGCTGGCGCTGGGATCCCCCACGTCGGCGCCCCTCGGGTGCCCAACGCCTGCCCTCTCCCACCAGCTACGAGAATGCGGTGCTGGAGACCACCTTCACGCACGGCAGCTGGTCGACCTTCTGGGTGAAGGTGTCCTCGTGCTGGGCCTGCGTCCTGCTCTACCTGTGGCTGCTGCTGAGCCCCCTCTGCCTCCACAGCTCCCCCCAGCACCGGCGCAGCAGCCCAGCCCTGCGTGTCCTGCGACGACGACGTGCTCCGCAGCGCATCAGCGTCTCCACGTAGTCCCTGCTGGGACGGACTGTGCCCAGCCCTGCGCGTGGCAGCAGCCGGGGCTGGTGTCTGCCATGCCCTGTGCCCGTGCCTGTGCCTGCGCCCTGGCCCCGCTGGCCCCCCCGACCCCCTGTCCCAGGAGGCAGCGGCATCTGAGAGCCTGAGGGGGACCCGGGGGGTGGGCACTCCCAGGGACACCGGTCCTGCGCTGAGCTGTGGCTGCCTGAGGGCCTGGCCAGAGAGAGCCCGGTGGCCAATGTTCAGCCCTGGCAGCTGCCGGGCTCCCTCCGGGCAGGGAGGTGGCTCCTGCCATGCAGGGCTGCCAGCCCACCTGCCCTGGCCCAGGGCCTGCTGGGGGAGTGGGGCTCTGCCCTGGCCACCTCTGTGTCTCAGCTCACCTGCCAGCGGTGTGCTCATTGTAAATAGCTCCTTGAGTACATTTTTACATAAAGCTCTGAGCTGAGCCTGTGCCATCTGTCCCCATGGGCAACGTCCCCAAGGCAGCAGCTGTGGGGCTGGGCATGGAGGTGCCCACAGCGCCCCAGCGCCGGCCCTGTCCACGCAGCAGTCACAGCCAAGGGCGCCTTCAGAGCAGCTCTGCTGGAGAGGGGGGAAAGCGGGGGGTTGGCAGAGCAGGGAGCGCTGGCCTGGGGTCCAGGGCTCCAGGAGGGTGCCCAGCCCATGGCCGGTGCCCCCAGCACGCTCCCAGCTGAGCCCCTGGAGGAGCCAGCCCCCCCACCCCCAAGGACACAGGGATGGCTCCAGCACAATGCGGTGCTGGGTGCACTGGCCCTGAAAGGTGCCAGCGAGCCGTCAGGGCACCAAGCCCCGGATGAGCACTGCCCAGGCAGCAGGGACTGTCCTGAGCTGCTTGGCCAAGGACCTGCCCCAGGATGCCAGGGGTGATGTCAGGCCATGGGGTCCTGTGTGCACCATGCCCAGCCCCAGCTCCAGCTGCTCCCGTCCCATCTTGTCCCACCACAGCAGCTGCCCTTCTCCCTGGGGACCGTGATCGCAGCATCCCTAGACCTCCCTCCACCCCCTCCACTCTCTGCAGCTGAGAAAAGCCCCATGGAGGATGGATGGACAGGTGGACAGAGCCCCCGGCACCTGCCAGCACCCAGTGCCTCAGCAGCCCTGGCGAGAGGGGAGACTGGGGGGAGCTGGAGGTGCTGGGTGCGGGCACTGGTGCAGGCATCAGAGTGAGCTGGGGCATCAGGGGGGCCCAGCCCAGCTGCCTGGGACGGCACGGTACAGGCAGTGCTGCAGGATCATGGGCCGGCCCCAGGCCCCCACTCCACCTGTAGAGCAAACACAGCAGGGTGGCTCCATGGGCTCGGCAGCACCACGGGGCCACGGCACCGTCTGCACCCGACAGGCCCCACGCGGTGGTGGTGGCGGTTGGTGCCAGATGGGGACTGACACCCACGGCTGGGACCCTGCGCCCACCAGCCCACCACAGCCGGCAGGATATGGCCCTGCAGGAGGTGAGGGCAGCACCATGGGGCGGGTGGCGCTGGGACCTGGCCTGGCCTGGCCCCGGTCCCAGTGCAGCGGTGCAGCCACTCTGGGGTCCCTGCCTGGACTGGTGGCAGCTGCACCAGGAGCATCAGGGGCAGGGGTCTGCAGTGCCCAGTGCCAGGCTGCCCTGGGGGCTGTGGCTTGCACCTCTCCCTCCCCAGGAGATGGAGGGACCCATGCGGGGCTCGGGGATGGACATTGGGTGGCTGCGGCACCAGCCTGGGGACATTGCCCAGGTAGGGCCGGGAGGGGACCGGGCAGGGGTCCCTGCAGCCCCAGGCACCCAAGGGCTCCCCGGTGCACCGGGCTGTGCCCCCGCAGGGACCCGTCTCACCCTGCCCAGGAGAACAATTGGCTGCGTTGCACCCTGCGTGAGGCCGAGCGTGACATCTCCCAGCTGCAGGTGGAGCTGGAGTGGCTGCAGGTGGCATTCTCTGAGTGGGTCCAGCAGCACGAGAGGTGGCATTTTGGGGGAAGGGGATGGCAAGGCTGTCCCCAGCTCTGCAGGAGACCCTGCTTGCATGTGGCCCAGCACCAGTCCCGTGCGGTGCTCCAGCAGCCGAGCAGGTGGCACTGCCGGTGTGTGCCCCGCTGAGCCTGGCTGCAGGCAGAGGGGTTCTGCCAGACCCTGTGCACTCCTGCCTGCCCTGTGGCTGCAGGCAGGACCAGGCACCCATTGGGGAAATGCTGCCCTGTTCAGCCCAGCCGTGAGCACAGGCAGCTGGGAAGCCTGCCCAGAGCTGCTGGCACATCCTGCCAGGCCTGTTGTTGGCAAGCCCTGCAACGCTGGGCGTCCTTGGGGCTCCCCAGCTTTCCCAGCACCTCCACGGGCACCTCTGCCTCCCAAGCTGCAGGGTGCCTGCTGGGTTGGGGCTGTGCCAGCCGAGAGGGCAGGCTCCCACGGGGGCCCTGCCATGAGGATGCTGCGTCCTTGCAGGGAGCAGCTGGCCCTGCAGGAGATGGCGGAGGAGAACCTGGCATTTGCAAGCTACGTCAGGGTGCTGCAGTATGTCCGAGCCTGGCCTGGCAGCAGCGGGGGCAGCCGGGGACGTGACCCTGCCTGGCGGGTGCCATTGCTGTGGGTACAGCCCTCCCCTGGGCCGGCTCCTGCTGCCCCGGGGCCTCCGGCTGCTCCCTCCTGCCAGGATGATGAGCAGGAGCCTCTGCGAGAGCAACAGCAGCCTGCGCTCAGCCCTGCTGCTTGGCTCAGACGTGGACCCGCGAGCGGCGAGCCCTACAGCCAATGCAGAGCGCAGGGCTGGCACCTGCGCAGGAGGGGAAGGACAGGACCGGCACCCACTCGGGCAGCGGGGGAAGGCAGAGATGCTGGGTGCTGGCCCCCACCATGGGGCCCAGGTGCAGGCTAACTCAGCTGCCCTCACTCTCCCTGCCTGCACCCCTGGCTCAGGGGGACAGAGCACACGGGCTGCTGCCAGCACTCTGGGACCTGCATGAGCCCCTGGAACTGGAGGTCACAGAGACCACCCCCTGGGGTACTCCTTCACCCCCCCCACAGGGTGCCCCCATGCTGAACGCCTTCTCCCCAGCAGCCCCCTTGCCACCCACCCAGAGGGCACCCGCAGCAGGTGAGTGATGGAGGGCGGAGGGGCTGTGGACCCCCTTCCCTGAGCACTGCCCTTCGGTACAGAAGCAGGGGGGACGACTCCCTGCATGGCCTGCTCCCCACCACAGCCTCCTGGGCAGACAGAGACCTGAGTCACAGCAGTGCCGGCCTCGGGCAGCAGCGGAGCTCGGCCTCCAGCACGGACACAACCTCCCCACTCAGCAGCACAGGCAGCCGCAGCTCAGAGGACGGGCCCCCCCACAGGGCACCAAGGTGAGGGCTCTGACCCCAGCCCAGCTGGGGAGAGGGACACAGGTCTGCTTGCCCACAGCTCCCAGGCTCACACCCCTCACTGTGGCATCTGTCACCCAGCAGGACCCAGCCCCCCAACAGGCAAGGCAGAGGGACCCCGCTGCTCTGCCAGGCACCTCAGCAAGAGGAAGCTTCACGCGGGAGGTAACCGGCACCTCCCCATCCGGTGCAAAGGGCCAGGCTGGGGCGGGGAGTTGGGGCACACCCACACCCCACGGCAGCCCCCCACTGCCGCTTGTCTCACCAGGGGTGCAAGAGGAGAGAGGAACCCGCGCCCCCCTGCGCCATGTACCGGCTGGTGATGGCAGGGGACGGGCACAGGGAAGTCCAGCTTCCTGCTGCGCCTCTGCACAAGCTCAGAGGAGANCACAAGCTCAGAGGAGACATCTCCATCCCCCTCGGTTCCCCCCCCCCCCCCAAGCACCCCGGGTACCAGAGCCAGGGCAGAGGCACAGGAGCAGCACCTGACTGTCCCTCCTGGCAGGGGTGGACTTCCAGATAAAGCAGCTGCTGGTGGATGGAGAGCAAACCACGCTACAGACCTGGGAACCCACCAGGCAGGAGAGGGGAGAGCACAGGGGCTGGGGCTCTCACAGCCAGGGCCAGGTCCTGCTCCAGCAGCAGCCCCGCGGGCTGGCAGTCACTGCACCAGCAAGCAGGGCAGCCCAGGGGCAGCAGGCCTGGCCTGACCCCGCAGCAGTGACACCCCTGGCCCCAGGTACCAGCGCATTGCCCAGTCCTACTTCCACAAAGCCCACAGCACGCTGTTTCTCTACGAGATCAGCTCCCAGAGCAGCTTCCTCAGCATCTGCCAGTGGATTGAGGACATCAAGGTAGGGGAAGGGTCTGACAGGCACCCAGGCCCCACAGAGAGGGGCAGGAGCCTTGGGGCTTCTTCAGGGAGGGCTGGGCTGTGTTGTGCCCCAGGCAGTCTTTGGGAAGCAGGAACAAGACAGGAACAAGCTGGGCTGCTTGCTAAGCAAGGTGCGGGGACAGCCCCTGGGAGCAACGGGAGTGCTTCCCCCTAACTTCTCCCTTTTGCTGGTGTTTGTGTGGGGTCTGGAACCGCACTCTGCTTCTGGGCATGGCAGAGGCATGACAGGAGGCAGCCCGTGTGTGCAGCAGAGCTCTGTGGCTCCAGGAGGAGACAGGGGCCACAGCAGCAGCTGCAGCTGGAGGCCACCAGCCCCACAGAGCCCTGAGCCACTCTTCCCTCCCACAGGCCACCGCCACTCATGCTGGTGGGGAACAAGATGGACCTGCGGTGCGGCCTGCCAGAAGCAGCGGGGGTCTGCACAGCCCACGGGCAGCAGCTGGCCATGGTGAGCAGGCACACCTCGGGGTGCCTGGGGCAGCAGGGACTCCAACACCCACTGCTCCCCCCAGGCCCACAGCTCCCTGTTCTGCGAGACCAGCGCCAAGGACGGCACCAATGGGGTAGAGACCATGCTGCACCCTGCCCAGTGAGGAGCCCTGCCTACCATGGCACCCACCTCTAGGCTGCACAGGGCTTGCAGCGGTCCCTGGGCTCCGTCCTGCCAGGGCAGTGGAACCAGCTGACGCCTCTGCTCCTGGCCTTGCAGGGAAGCGAAGAGGACGGTGGGCCAGAGCAAAGGCCACAGTGCTGGACTGGACCTCAGTGTCCCTCCAAGGGCAGCTCTGTGCTGCTGCTGGACCTAGCGCAGAAGGTGGGCTTGCTGTAGCTTCACATCCTCTCCACAGACAATCCCCTGCTCCGACTGTGCCCACAGAGGTGCTCCGGAATAGGCAGCTCACCCGGCTTCAGCTCCTGCACCTGCTTGTCCCAGTAGCTGCAGGAGCAGCTCAGTCTGTGCGCATCTCCCTGACCCTAGACCCGCATCGCCTCCCTACGACCAGCCCGAGTCCTCCCTCCTGCTCTCACTACAGCCCGTCCCTCTCCAGTGCAATCCTTTTCTGGTTCCATTTTTCCGGGCTTCCAGCAATCCCATCTTCCCCAGAGCTCCCACCTCCCTCTTCCCACACCTTGCCTCCGAGGCTCCCTACACACCTGCGGCTGCGCTCGGGGTCCCGCTGGCTGCTCTGACCCCCCAGGTGATGCCCATGGAAACCCTGCAGGCCAGGCCCCACCTTTGTTCCTCACCATGAAGATGCAGCTGCTCCACACTGCAAGAGCTGCGCTTCGTCCATCCCTCCTCTTACTAGCACGAAACACGGCCATGAATGCTCCCTCCCGGCCGGGGGGCACGGCTGTGGTGCCCCCCCGGTCCCCAGGCAGCCCCAGCCCCCCCCGCCCGAGCGCACAGACGGAGAAGACAGGGCCTGCAGGGCTCCACAAGCTACTTTAATAGGAGACGGACCCGAGGCGGCCGCAGGGCACTGCCGGGGTCCCTGGCGCGGCGGCCCGGCCCCGGGGCTGCGCTGGGCATCCTGCCGGCGGGCGGCC
>VYZW01009502.1:5443-18236 GCA_013401315.1 Balaeniceps rex | reverse complement strand
CAGAACTAGAATCCTCAAAAATACCACTTTCTTTTCCCCCTGCAAGGCAGTTGTTAAATTTTTTTTTTAGATTACTTGGTTTGACCACACTATATTAAAAAAATTTAAAAAAAGATATAAGAATTCAAAGACTTCTAGAACCCTACTGCCTAGAGGCTTACTTTTGCTTGCCTGAAGATACTAGTTGAAATCCTTTGTTACAAGAATTCACTAGAGGATCTCAGATTCACAGCTGTACTCACTACAGATAACTGATGACACAGATCTAGAATAGAAGCAATTTTCTTTTGTCATTTCCTAGACCTCAACTCGGAGATAATTAGACTTGGATGATGTGCTAAAAAGTCTGAGAACATGTAGATCACTGAAATATTCATATATTCAGAAGTCTGAATAGATTTATTGTTCAAGCCCACTAATTTGTAAAAATGCAACATAAAAAGACAGACAGATCACAGTGTTCCACGTTAGGAATACAAATCCAGTTCTGTGCTGCAATTCAGAACCCAGTCATGCTGAAGGAGGTGGCTGCTCTTACCTGGAGGGTTTGTTCTTTTTGGAACGTTTTGAGGTTCTTCTGGTGCTCCAAAAATATTGGATGCCATCCGGTGTGGCCTGCTTGAAGAAGAAACTTCTTCTGTACACCCAAATAGATTACTAGAACCTCCACCAGGGGGCTTCAATACTCTACATTGCAGAATGAGAGAAGCAAGAGACAAAAATTTGTTTGAAATTTACAGCATTCAACATATTTGATGTCCCCTCCCCATTCTCCCTTGTATGTTATGAATAACTATTCTAATTTGAACTTACTTCAGGTAATTCTGCTATGTCCATGAAGTATCTACTTTTCAAGAGCTGTTCTAATAAAACATTCTCAAGTTCAGCACAAATATTGCCAGCCTCATAGTCAGTCAACTTGATCATTATGTTATCTGCAATTACTTGGAATGGTCATAACAGTGCCACCAGAACAAATGCCTATGCTATCTGTGGTGTTCCAGAAGCAACAGGAGATTAACAGAAGACATATGATTCTCGTTAGTATTTTAAAAATAACCATTACAGACTTTCTGCTAAACTGCATGCACCAACTCTGCATCTGTGATACAACTGAAACCCAGCGACTTTTAAATAAAAGCAGACATTTCATAACTACTAAAAAATTTGCTAGTTTCAGCCGTAAAGTTATCATATTAGCTGCTGTAGAGTTTAGAATGGAAAGATGGAATGCCAAGAAGCCAAATTTTTAGTGGTCAAGATGCAAATCCATTACAACCAAAGCTCTGCACCAGAGGTATATCAAATGGATCCTCATAAAAATTGGAGGTTACAATAGAAATGGACTGACTTCTTGAAAACCTACCAAAAGCCATGCTTGTCCTTGAGTACTAAGTCCACAGTTAATACCTATGCCTTGCTCAACAGACTTCAGGTCCTGTCCTGGAAAGGAACTGAACCACTATGTGGGAGTAGAATCAATGGAATTAATTGGAAAATTAACAGAAAAAGCATGGGAAAGCAATGAATACCTACGTATCAAAAATAATCTTTACAGTTATGTCTACTTGACCAATTACCCACAATCTTAGCAGCTGAGCAAAAGTAGCAGGTGAATTATACTCTTCTAATCTGAATACTTTATCTGGGACCTAAACTAACCTTTAGTTTTATACAAGTAAAAGTTATAAATTGCAAGATCTTTATCCCACTCTTATCTGAACAGAACTCAAATGTCAGTGAATTAATACAACACATCCCCTCCATAGATCTGTGACAGAAGCAAGCAATTTCAGGTTAGATATCTGCCAGGCATAAAAAGAGGCTTCCTCTTGGAGCCAAGATCTACTCCAATTTAACTCTAAGATTTAATTTCACAAAAGCAGAGATATTTGGCTGCCCTGTCAGAAAATGAGCTTTGTCAGCATTTCAGATCTCAGGATGCAGAAAGCAGTTCTATTCTCTTTGGGAGGAAGGAGAAAAAAGTTCCTTTTTTAGTCTGGGAGTAGTTTATATAGTGAGAACCAGTCTCAGACAGACTGTCTTTACCGGCCAATTTCAATATTTTAATCCTTAGTACAACTGTGGATTTAACGAACCCCTTTAGCTTGAGGTAGTAACTAGAATTTCAGTAGACAGGACAACTGCCTTGTCCATTGCACAGGTAAGATCATATCTGAGCAGAAGGTTTATTTACAACTTAGTGTCTCCAACAGACTACAGTTCCAACTATGCTATAGGCTTTCCACATACCTTAGAAGATCTAAAACTGCTGTTAAAACAGACATCATATAGGCAAATTATGCATTTCAATCATTCACAATGGTTCAGAAACCATGGGGCAGCTTAAGCATTTAAACTTGGGAGATGGAAGGAAGAGAAAAGGCAACAATAAAAAAAAGAAAAAAGAAACCTAGAGGAGTTTGGGAAGGGGCTCCTGTTAAAAAGGTAGGTCTGCTAGTACTCCTCATATAATTTAAGTGATTTCTGACTTTACCCATTCTTTTCAGCTATTGTTTTTAACACATGTAGTCCTTCTTGAGTTCTAAGTATACTAATCTAAGTATACTTTCAAAGAGATTGAAAAGAAGAGAAACGTAGTTTATACAGATGGAGTTTCTTACATTAGAGATTCACTCCATTTACCATGCTGTTTTCTTAACACATGCCTACGAGCATAGGAAGGAATAACAAAATAACTACATTCAGATTTTTTTGGTTTAAGAAAAACAACTAATCATAAGAATCAAATTACTTCTCATTCCTGCAACTGGATTTAAGATCCATTGCAGAAAAAAATTCTAGAGAAACCCCATTTTAAGATTAAAGGTCTTGATCATTCAGTTAACAAACTTAATTAAGCATCAAAAGAAATCAAACACTGATTAATCTTATATTGTCCTCCCATTTTCAGCTCAGTATACATACTAGGAAAACCCTACTGTTGCAATTAATAAGTCAGAGGCGTCATTTGAGGTGCTTACGAGCAAAATCAGCGTAAAAGGTGACCTTTTCTGCGAGCATCACCCAAAAGAATGTCTTGACTCTACATATACAGAGTGCATTTGTCTCCTCAATTTCAGAAACTTCTAATTGCCAGGAACCTTCCAAATATTCTATAAACTTTCAAGTGACTGCAACACCAGGTCCATAAAATTCTAACTAATGCAAAGTCAGATAACTAAGTCATTCACAGGTATTACCAAAAATAATATTGAAGTACAGCAACAAGGCCTTCCAGCCTCTGACAGCAAAGAGGACAGGGTTTTGTACTCCTTCACTTCGGCCAAAACCTGGGGAGAATACAAAGCTATTTTCTTGCTGTGTAGCCTCTAGAGCATTGCTGACCTCTTTGTGCTCCCATGTCACTCAGTTCTAGATCCGAGTGAGATGTGCAGGTCTCCCACACCAAATAAGAAAATTACATTTAGCCTGTGAATCCTACCAAAGGAAAACAGCATGCTAAACTTGATAAGCCAGTGTGAGCTGCTTCAACAGAGTACAAGGAAATTCAACATACACTTTATAGTAATTTTAATTTATACTTTATAGTAATTTTAGTTTATATTGGTATTATGCCAGTTTACATAGAAATATTTTTGTGTCTTGTAGCCAGGTAAGTTAGATCTTCTTTCCTTTGGGAGGAGGCAGGGGGAAGGGAAAGTGTTGTTTTATTCTTTTAAACAGTAATGGAAAAAAAACCCTTTTTTTTCTACACAATCTAAATCTGCCTCTTCTCCCCCCCCAGTAGACTCAAAGTCTGTCTATTCATCTAGAACAGCTAAATTAAGAACCCTACCCTGTAAGTTTAAAAGCCTCTACTAATAGCTTTGTGCTCTTGTGGCAGGCTTGAAGAATTTTAATTAGTTCTTGTAGTCTTTTTTTCCTACATTCTAACACACTCGAATTTGAATGCCCTTTCCACATTAAACCTTTGAGCCAACCTATGGAAGAGGTGCGAAGACTTATTCATTACTTCAAGACACTAGCTATATGATTTATTTTTTTTTTAATTCTGCCTGAAAGTTAAACACTGAAGTCCTACCAGTTTTCAGACAGTTCTAATAAAGCAGGTAAAATAGTAGAGTTGTATTATACATAAGAGACCGTCACTAAGGTAACTAGCAGAAAGCAGGTGTTAAGGTTTGGAACACCAGGCTCTAAAGCAAAGACAAGGAAGTTACTGGGGGCTTCGATCAATACAAACTCATGGCTCATTAAATAGCTCACTCATCTTATAAACAAACAGCAAGCTTTGCTAAGTCAGCTATGCTCTTGATCTGAAAGCTCTGCAATATTCTGCAATAACACTGATGGGGAGGAGGGGAACACGTGTATCACATTTCCAAGATACAGTAGTTGTGAAACTGCTCATATACTAGATGAATTGAGGATACATAAAAGCAATACATCTTTAGTGTGCACCAACAGTAGAATGATACAATTCTGTCATGCTTTGCTTTCAGAGCAACAGCAACTCTTAGACATGCAATTCCTCATTTTATTTTGGAAAAGCAAAACTTCCTTAAAAAGACAAAGTGTCATTATTAAAGTTTAATAAAATAAAACTAGGCAGTTAATTTGATTCAGCAAACTAGTTGTTCGCTGTATCATGGTACACATTAACTGGATCACTAGAGATACATCTCACTGTCTCACTGGACAATTATTTAAGTGGAAGCATTTTTAGCATAATTTATTTCTAACAGTAATACCCCCATATTATGAAGTTCTCAAAATGCAAAGCATTTGTTCATAATTTCCTCACAAAGATTTTCACATTAGGAAGAGTTATTTTTTCCCACTTCCACAGCTGTTGGAGGTTGCTGCAAGGATTTTGAATTAGCCTCAGTTTTAATTAGAGAAACTTCTACACATCAAAAACTGCAAAAGGATTTGCATTATCATCAAATAAAGTTTTGTTTAGGGAATGAATGGAAAAAGTATCCTTTAACCAAGTACTTTTTGCTTTTGACGGCACAGGCCGCATGTCAATAGCCACTATCTCAGAGACCACTCTATAAAATCCAATAATGTAACGTTCTGCAGTGCTGCAGTATGCATGCTTGCCATGCCGGGTCTGTTTATATAGTTGTGTGTATTGCTACAGCTTGTTCTCGTGCACAATGAAAACACTCTGCCACAATGCCAGAGAACAAACTGTAACAAGACCACCTTTGCTTGCTATTAATGAAAAAATTATGACGGTCTGCATTCCAGACTCTATTCAGACACCCAATTTATGAGTTAAATATGGTTTCAAAATTACCTTGAGAACAGAAGCTTCCCAGAGACTATACTAAGGGCAGAGCATCCTCAGAAGTCTTTTAAAACCAGGTCATAGCTTAGAGCAACTCGAATAAAAGGTAAACTTAACAGCACCCTTACACAATTTTGAAACACTTCCTTGCTTCCCCTCCGAGCACATGACTACCTCGCAGATGGATTAATCACTCCAGCTCCAAGTTATTAGAATATATGCCCTCATCCAAGTATAACTATGTATTTCAACTTCATAAGGCAAAACCAAGATAACATCTGCTTATGCAGGCGTTTGTGTTGGATCCTCTCAAAGCTTCACAGAGCGTAATCAGACCCTCCTCCCTCCTTGAGAGGGTACAAACACGGGGGAAGGAGGGCCTCCACAGCGCCAGACCTTTCTTCCTGCACGGGAAACCCCTCAGGATCCAGACCCCCTCTCCAGCTCGGTAACCCCCAGCAGGAGCTCCCCCCCGCTCCCGGCGGGCCAGGGCCAGGCGCCGAGCGCTGCAGCCCCACGGGGACCGGCCCTGCCCGCTCACACTCTGCGTGCCCCACGCGTGGGCCCGTGCCCAAGGCGGCACGCACTGCCGGGAGCGCGGCGCGGCGCCGCTCCCTGCACCGCCCGCTCCCGCGGCGGCGGCGCCACCCCCCTAAACCCCGGGGCGCGGGAGAGGTAAACTGATGCACAGCAAGGTCACCGGGCAGGCGGCGAGCACCGCCCCCCTGCGCTGGACTCCGGCCCCAGCGGCTACCGGAGGGATGGAGGGCGGCGTTCCCGCCTACCGCGGCCGAAAAGGCCCCTCAGTAGGGACCCACGCCTCTCAGCCGGAGCCCCCCACCTGCTTCCCGCCCCTCAGCGCCGCGCCTCAGCCGGAGCCCCTTCTCTGGCTCCCTCCCCTCAGCACCGGCGCCTTACGCAGCGCACACCCTCTCCCCCCGCCCTCCGGCCCTCAGTCGCAGCACCCGCCCTCCATCCGGAGCCTGCACCTCTCCCGCCTCTCCCTCACCCCGAACAAAGCCCCGCCGCGGGCCCTGCGCCGCCACACGGCTCTTC
Organism: Balaeniceps rex; assembly: GCA_013401315.1. Classification (NCBI taxonomy): domain Eukaryota; kingdom Metazoa; phylum Chordata; class Aves; order Pelecaniformes; family Balaenicipitidae; genus Balaeniceps; species Balaeniceps rex. The sequence goes on along the minus strand of VYZW01009502.1, from coordinate 11,920 downwards.
CCGTTTTCCCCTTCACCCGCGCACCGCCAATCCACCCCCGCTGCGCCACCTGGAGCTGGGCTTGGCCGAGTCGGCCTCGGGGCCCTGCAACATGGTGGCTGACGACGGGCTCGACTGCACAGCCTCGCGCGCGACGGTCCTCCTCGGCTGCCTAGACCGCAGGTAGGGCCGGCAGGCCCGCCCTATCCTACCGTTGGTTGACCCACCTGCCCATCACGTCAAGTAGCCTATCGAACGCAGTCCGCCCTCTCGATACCCCGCCTGTCCGGTGAGCCGCTCAGAGGGAGGGAAGCTTGAAAAGGGCCCGTGTCGTCATTCATCCTGACCGTCTTCTATTGGTAAGACCGAGCGTCCGTCACAGGGAACGGCAGAGCCATTGGCGGAGAGGAGGAGGGGGACGAGCGGTGGGATGGCATTTAAAGGGCCAGGGAGGGCAGAGGCCTCCCGACGGTAAGTGGCCGGCACAATGTAGGGCGTGTGCTGTGGGCCTGGTCGCCTTCTCCCTGAGGGAGCGCGTCCCGGCAACCACCCTTCCGCAGACCCGGCTGCAGCCGCCCGCTCCCGAGGACCGTGCAGTCCCTTCTCCACGAACGAGCGCAGCCGGCCCTGCTTCTCGGGCGAGAAAGGCCGGTTTTTGTCCACTGAGGGATGGCGCCCAGTGGCAAACGGCTGCGACAGCCTCGAGAGCGGTCGGCTCCAGTCCGTGTTTCAGCCGTGCAGCCAGGCCTCTGAGGGCCTTATATGGGCATTTCACCCAAAACCGTTAATGTAAAGCAAAAATAAGGAGGAAGACCATCATAAAGAATAACCTCAGAGGCGACTTTATAACCTGATGACTTAGCATTGTGTCTGTTGGGAACCTCTGAAGCTTCACCCAGCTTTGTCAGAGAGGAGGGGTTGCACCTCAGTCTCATGAAGTACAGCTGGTGGGGAGGTGATGCATATATGTGGTTATCAACCCCAGCATGTAATCTGATAATAAACAATCCATCTGCTATAATTCACCTCTTTCCCTGTCTCAGGAAATGGTATCCATAAACTGCTCACAGCTCTGCAAGCTGCAGCTGAAGCAGCATTGGGCAACTGCCACATGAAAGCTATCAATTTCCTGGAGAACCTGGGCTTGGAGGAGCTGGTGCAGCTACACTCAAGGAGCCAGTGCTTGCAGGAGGTGGTACAGTTACATTCAAGGAGCCAATGCTTGCATGGCCTTTTTAACCAAGTATTTTTGATTGATAGCAGAAAATGTTAACTTGTAATGTTACTGAAGATTTTATTTAATGGCTCCACAGCTTTCCATATGCCAAGAAGTAAATTTAGAGGCAGCCATATTGCTGCTTTTGTCTTGAAGGATTAAACAAACAACACACCAAGAACATGTACTCTAATTGCAACATCTTGCTTTGTTTTATTTCTTGCTTTGCTAATTATTCTTTACTTCCAACTCATTCCTTCTGTTTTTACAGTATTAAGTTTTGGTCATTAAGGGCAAAAATTAGATAATCTGTGAGAAAAGAAAATGGTAGGATTTGACATAAGGTGGAAAAGAATTGAAGGTCTCAGCTGTGAGCTTTTGTCACCCCATGGTGGAGGTGGGAAGCTGCACAGAAGGAGCTCGAACTTGGTAATATAGTCTAGTTTTCTCAGTACACAAGTGGTAGAGATGAGTCCTCACTCTTTGGATGGAAAGGAAGCATCAAAGAATATTTAAAAAGCTCAACAAAAACCTTTTTAGTAAACGTTCTTCTTTTCTTATCATCTAGTTTAAGAACACTCTTGCACTTTCTCAGTGCATAATTAAACTAAAGCTGCCATTGTATATTGCAGAGACCAAAATCCTAAATATGTACAAAAAGGAGTTAGTTAATGACATAGATCACAGGATAATTCAGCTTGAAAGGAACCTCAGGTCTAGAGTCTAACCTGCTGCTCAAAGCAGGGCGAGCTACATCAGACCAGCTTCCTCTGCGCTTTGTTCAGTTTTGTCTTGGAAAGCTCTGAAGACAAGACACTGCACAACCTCTCTGGGCAACCTGTTCCCTTGCCTGACTGTCCTCAGGGTGAAAAAGTTTTTCTGGTAGTGGCTATATAAAACACGATGGCCTGAATACAACCTCTATGTCCAAGTTCCTGCTTATCTGAAGTTGTGAAGGAAAAAACAGCTAGGGGTAAAACATAAAAACCAAGATACACAATACCCTTTTTATTGTACCCTTTTGCTTGGTGGTGTTTTTTGTGTGTATTTTCTTTTTTTTTTTTTCTTTCTTTCTTCCCCTTGTTCCTGGTCACCATGGACAAAGACAGGATATTCAGGACAGCCAGCCCTCTGGTTTGACCCATTTCTGACACTCATAATTAGCAGACACTACTGGGAATGGAAGCTGTAAAGCAAAAAAAAACCCAACCAAAACCTTCTCTCACCATGGTGAAAATCATGAGAATTCTGGGATGGGAGATGTCAATGGAAGTTATGCCACTGATTTCACTGAAACCAGAATGTCACCTTGGAAGGCTTGGCCTTATGGACAAATTTTCAGCTCCCCACCCCACCCCCTGCAAGGGGCCATTATTATGTAAATAAAAGTTAAATGGAAAAATCTTATAGGGTGTGAACACCAAGTAACACACTGGACATAAGTTAGACCAAGTATTAGTATGTATTTATGCACAAGAATAAAAACAGCTTTACAAGTTGAATTGGAAATTTAAACAGAGGAAGTTTAACAGCTTTTGTATATTATATTAAATAACCAAAACACCTTTTTCCAAAATTGGTAAAGAATAAATAATATAATTTACAATATGGTACAAAAAATAATCAGTAAGGACAGGCATTCTGCTTTATACATACACTATATAGGTATATTTATAATCTATAAAACAAATTCACATCTCAAACAAGCCAGAAACCTTAGATGATATGGCTTAACTATTATTAAAAGAAACAGCATTAAATTTTGCTGCCAGAACCATAAGCTCTAAAGCAGTTATCATGTTTCAATAATTAATGATAACTTATTGCCGTAGTGCTTGCCAAGGTTTCACTCAGTTAACATTTACAAATCGCTGTGAAATTAAGAGAGTCAAAGGTTTGAAAAAGTTAAAAAAGTGCAGTACTTTCCTTATAAATGCATCCAAAGTATGAGTGTAAAAAACCAAAATGCAACTTAATTTCCACTCTGGGATCTGCAGAGTCAGTAAATGAGATGTCTTTATAGATCAGATTTGATCCAAGCCATTTAATTCAATTTAGAAATAAAAAGAGGGGTGTCAAGAAAAGGCTCAACAATGCCATATTAAAAACAAGTAGTATTCCTATGCTTAGAAGATTTAGTGATAAAGTATAAAATGAATTGTGTGGGTAATCAGGATGCAACACCCAGCAGAAAACCCAGTTAGTGCACACATGCACACATGGGTAGGTCTAATTCTTAGGATGTAGTACTGCTTTTCACCCAGACTATGATGACAACAAACACTGAATTTTCTGCCATTCACCTTGCTGAACTACTCAGAACTTCCTTATTACATATAGTCACTAAACCACCATGGGGAAAACGTAGAGCAATTAGTACTAGAACTGGAGGTTGTTAGTGTCCACTTGTCCTCTCCAACCACCTTACGGTGCCCCAGGAAGCTATTAAGCTAGTAACAAAGTCACGTTTACCTCAAAAATAATCCTGCATGCATTTCAGTATAACTTGCTTGAATGTTTGCTTAGGATAGGCTGACATTGTTACACATACGGATTTTGTTACTTCTGTTGGGGAAGCTGAAATAATTAAACTTGAAAAAGTTTTGTGTTTTACAAAAAAATAAATAAATATATATACACACACACATAAGCATACACATATCTATGTGTGTGTGTATAGATATAGATATGTGTGTGTGTGTGTGTATGTATACACCCCCCCCCAATTTTTCACTTAGCAGTCTTAGGCACAAACTGATGATGATTAGTATTCTAAAGCACATCCACCTAAAATCTAGAACTGGTGTAATCAGAGGTGTGTTTAAGTGACCCTTCACATAATAAGGATAACGAATTCTGCATCAATTCAAAATTACCACAATGATCTAAATTATTTTCAAGTTTTTCCCTGATAAGACTTACTTGTCCTGAAAGGGCTTTAGTATTAAACTGCAGTTTGCAAAGCATTACATTTCTGAAATCAAATTCTGTTTCATAACGACAACTTTTAAGAGGCTGATGCGAAACACATTTCTAACCACAAAATTCTGAGTGCTGAACTGACCTCTGTCATTTCCACTTTGTATTACTTGGTGGTCCAAGTCTACTTGCAAAGGTTCAGGATATTAATGTTTTCTCACCTCATGGCACCATTAAAAACAGCCACTATGCTGACTTCGTTCTGCAATTCTATTACTCCCCTATGGCAACTGAACGGGCTGAGAAAAGGCAGCTTGACAGCTTCCTGTATCAGACAGCAGAAACTCTTCACAGATCTTGATGAAGTGCTCTGCCATATAGGTGCAGCAACACTGGCACTTCTAGGCAAGCTAAGAGTCAAAATCAGTGTCACATCCACTCCATTACCAGTATGGGTAAAGATGATGAAATGTTTTGTCAAGCTACCTAAATACACTGGAGACCATCAGGCTGGTCTTTCAATATTCAGAAGTTTAAGAATGAGAGTTCGTGTTTTTTTTTTTTTTTTTGTTTTTTTTTTNATACAGTACCTGATTAGAATGCATCACGTCTCCTCCTGCATGTCCTGTAATCCACCGCCACAGCTACAGCAGGAGCCCTCTACTTTTGTCCTGCAAGTCCAAAGGATTTTTGGAGGTACAGCATATAGGATAATCAGCATTACTAATGTGCCAAAACCAAGAGGAAACAATCTGGGAAAGCTCAAACCAAAAATAAAGCTCAACTCTAAGAGAAATTTAAAAGTTTTAGAGGGAATGACTCTTGAAATTAATCGGTATCCTCTCCAATACCAAGGGTGAATGCTCAGAACAATACACTCCTCAGCATTCATTTTTCTGACAGCCTTCAACTTTTTATATTCTAGGTTTACATGATTTCCTGATAATTGCATCAGAATTCTCAAACAAGGCTCTGTAAGAATAATGAAAGAGAAATAATGACAGAAAGACTTAATATCCCACATGACATGCAGTCAGAATAGGAAGTTAGCCCACAGGTATGAAATTCTCCATTCTTCTAGTCATGATTGTTTTCTTGCTAGTAATACAGGTTTGCCTCCCTGTTGGGAACATCCAATTGTACTAATGCTGTTTTTACACATCTGTGTGGTTCCCATGTCAAAGAGGAGAACGCAGCAACCTGATAACATGGGGTCTTGGAATGTCATCCAAATCTCACTGTTTCTTGAGTGAAATTAGGAAGGTTGCTCTGGGCCACACAAAAGGTGCATTAGAAAACTTGTTACATTTTCTCTTAATGATAGAAAGCATAAGGCAAACTATATAGTAGTTAAAAAAAAGCTACATAAAGCAGGGTTAAGTGACTGGGAAAACAGCAAATCCAATCAGTGCATCGTGAGCAAGGTTACAAGAAGAAACTCCTGGTCAAATGCCTTGTAAAAGTAGCTAAAGGCAGGTAGAACTACATCCACCAAGTATATAGTGCAAGTTGGGAAAATGATAACAGCCTAAGAGATGGAGTTGTTTTGTTTATTTATTAATAACATAAAGTTGAGGCTTATATAGGACTAGCCCCTTGGATAAGTTCAGAGCTACTTAAAATAGCCAACGGACATCCTCTTACTGGAGAACCAGACAAGTGCTTAAAAAAAGGGGTACAATAAAGGTATTCTCTCTCATGACTGGTAGGAAAGGAAATAGGAAAAGTCTCCTGAGTTATAAAGGTAGAATCGACAGACAACCAGCTGTAGAGGAAGTAACTTTATATTCCTTTGAACCCACTGGTATCAGGATCTGGGTCTTTCAAATGTTAAAACACTAACATTAAATGCATAGGGATTTAGTAGAGGGAGTACCAGATCCACTAGTGCCTGGGAGTGATTATAATGAAAAATGATGCCCTAAGGTACTACAGAGCACCTGGAATTCACAGAACAAGGAGGAAATAAGGAAGGACTAAGGGATTAAGCTAGGACTTGACACCTCTCCTTTTCATGACACAAAACAGATCTCAGCAACTTCAGTGTTAGCATATTATTTGTTTCTATACATTACAATTTTCCTTCCTATTTCCTCTCCCAGGTAAATCCTCAGTTTTTTGTGAAGAAAGATGGCAATATATACAGGTTTCCACCAAAGCCAAGACTAATTATGACAAAGCTTTCATAGTGATTCCAGTAAGCTCTTTTGCAGTGTTTCCTGACTTAAAAAGCAACCGTTCTTCAGGTAAAGCAAAAAAGCACTCTCCCACTCATGGGATGAATTGTGCAATGTGGTGAAGAATCTCAAAGGTGGAGAATATGAGTGCAGTCAGGATGATGATGATTGTGACATGTGATGGTG
>VYZW01009498.1:25183-57567 GCA_013401315.1 Balaeniceps rex | reverse complement strand
GGGTAGTTGAACATGTTGGCTTAAGTCCTACTAGCTCTCATAAAGCAACTTCTATAAAACCTTCACCTGCAGGAGTGTATGGACTCTAGTAAGCTCACCCTTCCTATCTTCTTTTTAGCTCCTGACAATTAATATACTACATTTTACTGTAGAAATAGAATTACTATTTCAATACACCTTTAAATCTGTGGTTTGTGCATCAGGTATACAAAACTATTAATTCTAGGCTTGGATGCCTCAAAAGTTTCATTGCATCTTTCTTAAAAACCCTGTGATGCAATCTCATTAATATAATTAATATTCTTGGCATGGTCTGAACTTATACCCAGAGATACTATTCACACCAGCAAGATTTAGAAGCAGCTAATACCTGAGGATAAATAGAAGAGAAAAAAACCACCTTATTTTCATACACACTGAAGCTGCAGAGTTGATGAGATTAGAACAGAAGGAGTGTTTACTAACCCCTAGAGTTTGGCAAATTAAACGTCTGCAGGTGCATAAGCAGAAATCTAATAAACTGAACAAAATTCCAAGTCATTTGGTACCAAAGAGAAGTACTCTTAACCAAACAGGGAAGGAAAAAAACCCTCTTCCCACACTAACAAAAAGCATGTTTTCTCACTGGAATATTAGCACCAAAAGCATTCATATTCTAGTGGCTCTTTAACAGAAGGAGTAATTCTCTTCCTTTTCAATATAAAAATGGAGCTTAATAGATATTAAAAAAAGGACTATTTTTTCCTTCACAGTGCCCTTAGAATGTATCCACAAAACATACCTAAGCCGTTCTCCCATGTTTTACCATCAAGACCTTTTCTATCTTAATAAACTGGCCACTGTCTTCTTGTCTCAGTTTAAAACATGACTATGGCATGACAATTTTGGAAAAAGTAACCCCAACCTTGCTGTCAAGTACAGGCAACAGGTGGATAAATTCTAATAAAAATTAAAGTGTAGAACTGGATCATTAGCACTGTCAAATACTAACAATCAGTTAATGGTAAATTTATCCAACCTGTATTTTCAGCACTAAACCATCTTTACCGGTATCAGTCACACATATACACAACATTAAAAATACGTGTCCAACTGAAAAGGGGGGGCTGTACTGTCTATTAAAGGCGTTGTTAGATGTTGCCAAGGTTAAGTCAGCCTATGCCCTCTGTCAAAACTGCCTCCATAAAGAAAAAAAGACAGGTCATTGTCATAGGAGACTCCCTTCTGAAGGGAACAGAAGGCCCAGTATGCAGACTGGACCCATTTCTTAGGGAAGTCTGCTGCCTCCCTGGGGCCTGGGTTAAAGAAGTGAAAAGAAAGCTTCCTACGGCCCTCAGACTATTATCCATTATTGATTTTTCAGGTAGGCAGCGATGAAGTTGCAACAAGAAGTCTGAGGGTAATCAACAGAGACTTCAGGGCCTTGGGACAACTGGGTAAGGGATCAGGAGCACAAGTAGTGTTCTCCTCTACCCTTCCAGTTGCAGGGAATGATGAGGGAAGAAACAGGAAGAGCCAGCAGATCAATACCTGGCTCCAAGCCTGGTGTCACCAGCAGAATTTTGCGTTTTTTGATCGTGGGTTGGTTTACACGACACCAGGCCTGCTGGCAACAGGCAGGGTACACCTGTCTCAAAGGGGGAAAAGGATCTTTGCACAGGACTTAGCAGGGCTCACTGAAAGAGCTTTAAATTAGATTTGAAGGGAGAAGGGGATAAAACCAGGCTTGCCAGAGATAAGCCTGGGGGTGGCAAGCCAACGTTTGAGGGACGGTGTGCTAGCGAGGTCCTTCGGTCTGCCGCCTCAGTGGAGGCAGGGGATGGAGATCCATGCAGCAGCAAAGGCGCACGGGTTATTGATGTGTTAGAAACCACGGAAGCGCCTGAGAATGGTCACGTAGGAATTAGGGCTTCTGCCTGGCTGGAGGTTAGCAAACATGATGGCCATCTGCAAGAAGGGCCAGAAGGAGGATCCCAGGAGCTACAGGCCTGTCAGTCTGACCTCGGTGCTGGGAAACGTTACAGAGCAGATCATCTTGAGTGCCATCACATGGCACGTACAGGACAATCAGGCGATCAGGCCCAGTCAGTGTGGGTTTATGAAAGGCAGGTCCTGCTTGACTAACCTGATCTTCTATGACAAGGTGACCCACTTAATGGATGAGGGAAAGGCTGGGGATGTTGCCTGCCTGGCCTTTAGTAAAGCCTTTGACACTGTTTCCCACACCATTCTCCTAGACAAGCTGGCGGCTCATGGCTTGGATGGGCATACTCTTCACTGGGTAAAAACTGGGCCCAAAGAGTTGTGGTGAATGGAGTTAAATCCAGTTGGTGGCTGGTCACAAGCAGCGTTCCCTAGGGCTCAGTATCGGGGCCAGCCTTGTTTATTATCTTTATCAATGATCTGGACGATGGGATTGAGTGCACTCTCAGTAAGTTTGCAGATGACACCAAGCTGGGCAGGAGTGTTGATCTGCTTGAGGGAAGGAAGGCTCTGCAGAGGGATCTGGACAGGCTGGACCAATGGGCCGAAGCCAGCTGCAGGAGGTTCAACAAGGCTAAGTGCCAAGTCCTGCACTTGGGTCACAACAACCCCATGCAATGCTACAGGCTTGGGGATGAGTGGCTGGAAAGCTGCCTGGCAGAGAGGGACCTGGGGGTACTGGTCGACAGTCACCTGAATATGAGCCAGCAGTGTGCCCAGGTGGCCAAGAAGGCCAACAGCATCCTGGCTTGTATCAGGAATAGTGTGGCCAGCAGGACTAGGGAAGTGATCATCCCCCTGTACTCGGCACTGGTGAGGCTGCACCTCGAGTACTGTGTTCAGTTTTAGGCCCCTCACTACAAGAAGGACATTGAGTTGCTGGAGCGTGTCCAAAGAAGGGCAACAAAGCTGGTGAAGGGTCTAGAGAACAAGTCTTATGAGGAGCAGCTGAGGGAACTGGGGTAGTTTAGCCTGGAGAAAAGCAGGCTCAGGGGAGACCTTATCGCTCTCTACAACTACCTGAAAGGAGGTTGTAGCGAGGTAGGTGTCGATCTCTTTTTCCAAGTAACAAGCGATAGGACAAGAGGAAATGGCCTCAAGTTGTGCCAGGGGAGGTTTAGATTTGATATTAGGAACAGCTTCTTCACCAAGCACTGGAACAGGCTGCCCAGGGAAGTTGTTGGGTCACCATCCCTGAAGGTATTTAAAAGATGTGTAGATGTGGTGCTTAGCGACATGGTTTAGTGGTGGACTTGGCAGTGTTAGGTTAATGGTTGGACTGGATCTTAAAGGTCTCTTCCAACCTAAGCGATTCTATGTTTCTATGATTAACATTCACATTCCTCACTTGTAAGATATACCTATGCTTACACACAAACCAAATGCTTTAACATTCACATTCCTCACCTGTAAGATATACCTATGTTTACACACAAACCAAATGGTTTAACATTTTGCTTGGAAAATAAACCAAGAAACAACTTGACTGTTGTCATTTCAGGTGCTGCAATAACTATTTGGCATTTCAAAACAGTTTTTTACTGTATTATGTTCTGTATTTCAGTACAAGATCTTATATAAACAGTATGGTTTCACACTAAAAGCAAGCATGCCTATTTAGAAAAACAGGCTAAGTAAGTTTTTTCCTAATGACAACCTTCAGTTGCAGTAGATTTAAGAATACTATATAAAAAATGAAATATGCTCCTTTTAGTCTCCTCTCCAGTTACAAAAATGTTTTAAAACAGATTTTAAAAGACCATGTGTTTACATTCAGTATATCCAAGTATTTAGGTGCTTTAATTCCACCAACCTAGTGAATACTCTAATCCAGCTCATATAGACATTTTCAACATGTCATTCAAGTCAGCAGAAAAAATTAAGATAAACCAGTCTCACACTGGGAAGTCGTACTATCAACAAAAATGTTCTTTTTAAGAGTAAGCATTAAGTAAAGTCAAATAATTGCAGCAGACAGCTTGTATGAGTTATTTGGGTTTAAGTTTTGAAATGCATCCACTACTTAAAATCTCAAGAAGTTTAAATCCCTTTAAAATGACAAGGCACTCTTATTCAGCTATCAAACTAGTACAATAAGACAGTTATTGTACTGTCTTATGATCTAACACTCTTACGGAAAAGAATTCTTTTAGGTAGCCATGATCTCCCTTAAATTAAGATTAAAAAAAAATAGTTCAGTGTTTCATTCATGCAACAAACTTCAAGATCCTTTCCAACAGATTTGCAATATATTTAAACTTTATCCACTCAAGTCTTGCAATTTAGCAGTCACACAGAGGGAACTAAAATCAAGTAGTAGTTCAATAGTTCTGAACTGGAAAGCAGTGATTGCATGTCCACAGCATTTTGGGAAAAACATGTTTTGGGGAGAAGGCTAACAAGCAGGAAGTACCAGATACTCGCCCTGCTACTGTCCTCTCTGCTCAAGGAACACAAGCTCCACTCAGCTCCATTCTTAGAGATAGGGCTTGAAAGCAACTGCTAGACTTTTTTTTCCCCCAACACTAGCAGAAGACAATATGTCCAAACAATTACGAAAGAGGGTTACATGATCTTAAAATTTCAAGAACGACTGAAATTCATGGCAACTGTGAGTTATTTTGAGTTGTTACATACATATAACACTATGCGCACATCAGACTTCTCAGCCGAGTTTCAAAAGAAAAGTAACATTAGCTACTGTAACATTTAAAATCATACCAGAGGTGCACAGAATAGCCAAAAGTACAAGCTATCATTTTTTTTTCCTGCACACGGCCCACAAACAGTACTTAGTCCTATCTAGTACCATAAGTGACACCAAAAATGGAACATAATTTTACTGATGAGTGTGAAGCTACCACTCAATTTCTTTACATAAACTACTTACACTACACAAATTTAAAAAGCGAAGAAAACAGACATAGACAACCACCCCTTTCTCAGTTTCTTAACCCGTCTCTGCAAATCATCAAGGAATATGCGTAAGGAGAAATATTACTTCCTTTTTCTCAGTTCAATGCATTTAATTAAATAGCATCTGGCAAAATCTCTAAATTTAACATACAGCTCAATATGCTACACAAAGAAAATCTGTGACAAAACAAATGTAATACTAGTAGATTATCTGATTTTACCTTGCCTCATCAGCATTAGCTGATGCTCATGTCTAGCTGCTTCCATTTCTGCCTCTAGTTTTTCTTTGGCTTCTCTAATGTTCCTGTCAACCTGTTCACGCTGTTGCTTTTCCATCTCATCAAGGGCCTTCCACCGTGAAGCATACTCAAACTCAAAGGTTCCAGGCTGAGCAAAACGTGGAGGCTGTTCTCTTTCCCTAATAAATATTTTGCAGTTAAAATGTATAGAAGGACACATTTAAATCAACAGCTGCAACAGCCAAGGAATTTATAAACAATCACTTCAAGTGTAGATCTCACTTTAAATCAACCTATCAGATGACTACATTCTAAACCAGTCAAAGCTTAATTCAGCTGTTAAGACAAGTAATACAATCAGCAAAATTGTCCAAATAAAATCTGTTCAATTTATATAATTTTGAGGTAAAAAAATTGTATTTACATCAGTAGAAAATACTAAGCTGCAACACTAGACTGTGTTCAGCCTTCTGAAGCAAGCACTCAATTCATAAAACCAGTTATTTAAATAAATATCAAAGCTTACTAGACAGCTCAGAATATTAGCCAGAATCTCTAAACATTAAAAGGTGCCAACATTTTATTTCATATTCTAATATCGTAACAGCAACACATTTTTAAAACGTGGTATTCTATAGCCCTACCAGAATAAGCATTTTAGCTTCAAGCAACATCTCTAAATGCCAATCAAATTTCAATATTAAAAATTAGTATTATCAGATTAGGTGACTTCTCTTCCACCTCATGATCAGACTCTTTCCCATGTCATGCTCAAAATTTTATCTGAACCGTGGAAGCTGCAAAGATTTACACCCCACTGACTTTGCAAACAGTTAAGGGGCTGTTCAGAGAACAAAAAAATCTGTGGGTATATAGATCTCTGCAGGATAAGACCACACCCCTAATCCATAGAAAACTATATCCTGGTTGGCAACAAGCTCCAACTGATTTCAGCATAGGCCAGGAATCTATCTAGTTTAGTAAATGCATAGAATGTTAAACCAACAAGTCTGAATTCTACTATGATTAGGTCCTATTTAATCCTTTGACACAAAACAGCACAATATACAAAACACTACTTCCTGTTACACAAAGTCAAAAATAAAAATCAGCATATATTTACCAAACTAAGTAACATAAATCATGTTTTATAAAATAAAGCTAATCACAACTTACTTGTGATACTGTTGTGTTTTTTGCATTAGCTTCTCTGGGAGCCCATCTTCATCATCAAATTGCTCCATTGGTTCTACAACAACAGGTCGAGGTGTTCTGGAAGACAGTTTCAATTGAACAATTGAATCATAACTGAAGAAGTTAAAAGTTATTTTAGTATTTTGCAGAAACACTCCAGAAAGCTAACATGTGTTATCTATAATTCCTGTGTCTTGCAAATTCTTCTTAAATCACAAAATTCCCATGAATCCTGATTTTAAGAATGATCTTTGAAAATAATTGTTTCTACAGCCAAAACCAGCTATTCTGCCTAGAAACCACAATTTACTTGATGTAGTTCCGTTTTCTATGAAGTATTTAAAGATTAAAAAAAAAAAATCTCAAAACTTTCTACAAACAATCACAAAATATTTAGGTAGGAACTACTTTTTTGTTTTCATCAGTGAGGCAACACAGGGGCCATAATTATACTGGGAAAGCACCAAACAAGCCCAAAACAGAGCAACACAACCTATTCATATTTCCACAGAATATTAAAAGTTACTTTTGAAAGTTACTCTACAACTGAAAACCGCTTGATAATTTGGCATTAATACTCCAGTGATAGTTAGAAAAACATTTCTGCCTAAGTCATTTAAAACCCGTTCTTCAAACAACCATCTTCTCACAAATCAGAATCCTAATTTATCTTTGAGAATACCTTCCTTGAATTCTCATTATCTGTAGTAATTACAGGCAAGTATTAGCCAGTACTGCCAAGGATAGCAGTGTTAAGGATCCTGAATTGTGTAAAAACCTCTGTGCATCAGTCTTGGGAGCACAACCTACAATACACACCTTAAAGCAATAAGAGCTAGAGACACTATTTTCAAAACACCGGTGCTTATTTATCGTGTTCCACACCTTTATTTCACTTTGCAGATCTTTTCACAGAAAAAAATCAATATACCTTAATATCATCAACAGCTGAAAAATAAAACTTTGGGCATCGAGTGCAGATTAAAAATATGAAGTCTGGAATCACAGAGCACAACTCAGCAACTGTTTCTCCTGATGTTATCTACGTGGCAATTGCTGGCAGTTCTGTTATTTAAATGGAACTGAACTGTGGTGTTAACAAGTTATGATTTAAAACAACAATTTTAAATCTCTAATGTTTCAAATGCCTACTTTTTGATATACTTAGCCCATGAATTGAAAGATTTTCTTCTGATCAGGCAAAGAGTTTTCAGCTAAAAATGTAAAATTTTAGATTCTGAAGCAAAACATCAAAGTATCGTGGCAGCAGATTCATGCTAATTATCTTTGCAACTGCACATTAGGGAACATGTCAGCCACCTCAGCAAGATAAAGATTTATTCACTCAGGCCATGGTTAGACTGACATTTCAATCCAACAAATCTATCCAGCTGGTAAAACAATAATACCCTCTCTCATATCCCTAGCTTCTTTTTCCCTGCCACATCTCTTATGCCAAGAATAGCGTTCATGTAACATTGAACTAGATTAGTTCCCCGGTTTGGCTCACCGTGCTTCCATTCAAATACCAAGAAAACCCAAGGGATAAGAAGCAATTGCTGGCACCTACTGATAACAGTAAAGACATATTCGGATTCAATTTACTATGTAGCCACCAGCTCACTTCAGTGGCACACAAGATTTATTAGATTATCATGAGAAAGAGGAGTCCCAGACCCTTTCCCCACCTGCAATCTCGTGGCAACATTTTCTCTTGCCTTATCCTCTGCTGGACCTGATGTTCATAGCACCCATGTAGCAAGCACCTTCACGTGCTTCAACAGCCAAAACCGAAACCAACAAAAACAGCTGAGTACTTTTCTGTTGTCTTAGCAAGCACAAGTGGTTAAAGTTCTCAAGCAGATAAAAGATCAACAGCACAGCCAGGGCAGGAACAGAAAAAGAACTACAAGTTCCCCAATTTGATGGCAGCAAGCTTCCATGCTGTGGAACCACAGCCTTATTTTCCCAAATGAAAATCATAAAAATAAAAAAAAATCCTGAATATCTATCATTTCACACAGTCTTTAAGAAAGTATTTGAAAATGTCAATAGTGAATGTGTTAAAGCACAGCAGTTAACAACTCTCTTCTGCAAGTACAGAAATAAGAGATGCAAGAGACAAGTGCTGTAATTTGCAAGCTTGCTTGCCCTCGAAACAGAAAGTTTTCCAGAGATCATTGCCATAAACTTCTGCAGAATCAAAGTCTTCATTTTCAAAAGAAAAAAACCAAACCCCCCAAAAATTTCTGGCCTTTCAAGCCACAAATAAAACTTCTGAGATAGAAATAAACCCAGGAAGACTTTCTGAGTTTACAGAAATATGAGCAATGTAGTACACTGTTTTGCTAAGAAACAGAGGATTATTATTTTGTCACATTGTTACTGGGATCAAGAAGAGTGCAATCAATGAAAATAGTGTCAGTAGAAAAAGCCCTACTATACAGAAGAGAAGTAATATTGCATATACACAAGGGAAAGCAAAATGTTGCTATCAGACTCTCATATGGTAACTACAAGTCTTATAAACAGTGAGCAGAAAAAGATGGGTTTCCTCACAAAAAAAAAAACAGGAGTATTTGGAGTATTCATGTAAAACACCTTAATTTCTCACCTCATGGATTTCATAATTTGAAAATAAAATAAATAAAAACTAGGGAATACTCATGAATGCAGTTTTCTTTCACATCAGAAATATATACTCATACAAATTCAAACAAAAGCCTGTGAACTTACGTTGTTAGCAAGAATGCCCCATCACTGCATCTTTCTAGAGCTTTCCGTGCTGGAGGTTTTGCTGCAAACTCTACGAAACCTTTTCCTGTAGCTCTGCCACGATCATCTACAACAACAACAGCTCTTTCCACTGGCCCAAATTGGGAGAATGCTTGTTCCAGCAGCTCATTAGAAACCACAGGTGAAAGATTCTTGACCGTTAGGGCAGCTCCATGTGTAGCAAATCGAATTCGAAGTGGTCTGCTCTTCAAAATAGTACCATCAAGTTCTGCCTTTGCTATTTCAGCCAGTGTCCTAGATTCCTTTTTCAAGATATAAAATATTTTATATATTTTATTTCAAAGACAACAGATATCACTTTTGTGGTTGTCCCCCCCCCGAGAAAAATAGCAAATTTTTTTTCCTTAACTCGAGCACATTATCATCAGGGTCATTCAACTCTTCTTTTTTCCCCCCCCAAAAAACCCCCAAAGTTCCTGTCGACTGATTGGGCAAAAAAAAAAGCATTTGTCATCCTCCATGATTTATTCTAAAAAACATAGGCAAAAAAACCTGTTGCACGTTAGATGACTTAAATTCTCATTACGATGGATACATTTGCGCTGCTCTGTAAATGCTTTCAGAAGAGTTGAAAACTTGATGCTTTTTTCACATTTACCTACTCAAATGTTTATACTCTGCATCCCCAGCTTGATATAGTAGGAAACAGTGTTTTCAAAGATTACATTACAGGATCTAAGGTGTCTGGGGATTTTGTTTTGGCTTTAAGTGAAAATATCACACTTGCTCATTACCACTGTTGGATGAACAGTTCTAATTTCATCAACAAATGATGAAATTACCTTCTTTGCTCATGTATTCATTCTTCTCACATTTATGGGCTTTCTGCACCCATGTCCATGAGACAGTCTGCATCAGTAACTGCCTTTTTTCTCATTTCAGAGATTTTTCACCAAGTTTATACGTGCAAATCCTTACATTTAAAGAAATTATTCTTTAGATGACAGCCATTTTCTCCACAGTTCAACTGACTAGGTAAATTGTTAAAAAATAACATATTCCCTAAACATAATGGAAAAGGGAAGTTCAGATAAAAGCTATATCTACTCTATATCACATACAAAATTGAGTAATGACATGTAAATATATTGCACTTCCTCCAGAAAATTGCTATTTCAGGCTGGGGGATTCTTAGGGTAAAAGATGCATGGCAGAATGCCACAAGCACTTATCTTTAAGATGACAACCAAAAAGAAAAAAATCCTAACCAGTAAAATATATGGAAAAATCATAACTAGAGACACCCAAAGCACTCTAAAGCTATCCCCAGAATGATATAAATCAGTGCATTCTAGACATGGGAGTCATGAAAACTAATCCTGCACATTAAATTGACATCTAAATACAGTACCATAAGCTTTTCAGATGATTCCTTTTTTGAATGCTCACTTGAGCATATTTGATCAAATACTGTATTATCCCTAAAAATCTAGTCTTACCTGGACACGAGTAATTTAAACACCCTAAGGTCCCATTTCTTTGCAATTTTGAGATTACATGTTCCCTTTTCACGATGTGTGAGCAGTGGTATTTCGAAACATTCCTGTTCAGTCTTTAAAATTAACTGTGTTTTCATACACCAAACCTATACTCATAATGAACTGTACAGGCTAAAATTTGCTTCTGCACGAAGAAGGATTTTTTCCTAGTCCTAAAGTACGACAAATTCTCCCACTTAAATAAGGACAGCCTTTATACAGGCATTACACGAACAAAGCAGATCGCGCAACCACATTTTCCATTCACTGAAGAATAACAGGCTGGAGGAGTAGCCGTGGCAGCAGCACGTAAACGGTAACCGGTGGAAGGGCCCTGAAACCAGCGGAGTACCGCTAGTGAGGTGGGAACCTAAACGCGAGGGGCTGGGAAAGCTGCTCACAATGCAGGCCTCCGGCTTGGATGTATGGAGGCAAACAGGGGAGGGGGGAGAAGGAAGAGGAAGCTGAGGGAACAGCGCTAGCAGCAAGGAGAAAAAGAATGAGGGGCAGCTACTGTCTTTTTTTACACCCGCCCGACAAGGAAAGGCGGGCGGGGGGGGGAAGAGACGGGACAGGAGAGGAGTCTCCCGCTTGCAAAGGCAGCCCCTGGGTTACGGAGCAGCCAGAGGCTAGCGCGAATCCTCACCAGGCGAATGAAGCCAAAGCCACGGTCCCGATTGATGAAGACCTCGCTAGGCTCCCCATAGCGCTCGAAGAGACGCTTGAAATCTTCCTCGGTGATATCGGTAGGCAGATTCCCCACGAACAGCCGGCAGCGCTGCGTGTAGCTCTTCTCGCCAGGTTTGAGAAAGCTTTTGATATCGATCGTGAACCCAACCTCCTGTTCTTCATCTCCACCTTCTTTGCTCGGCACTAGCGCCATGGCCGCCGCTGCCTCACTCTCCGTTTCTAGGCCCCGCAATCCCTTCAGGTTGCCGCCGCCGCCGACACCACCCCCCACCATGCCCAGCGGCGCCGCTGGGGAGCTATTCTCGATCCGTACTTGCTTCAAGTTCCTATTCGCTGCCATATTCAGGCCTCGCTCCTTTCTCCCTATTTGTCTCGGGGGACACGGAGCCCGGTTCAGCAACCACCGCCTCCGACCCTCAGCTAATTCAAAATGGCGCCGCCACCAACCTCGACGAGTTGTAACGTCCCTGAGGAAAGCCCCGCCCACCATCGCCCGCGATGCCTTCCCCGCCACGGCTCCTGCTCGCGGCGGGGCTCGCGCATGCGCTGTCCTGCACGGCGGTGGGGGCGGCCCCTCCGCGGCAGCCTGCGCGCGCTCAGCCGCTGTTGCTGCCTTTCAGTGCCGGCGTGCGGGCGAACCTGGCTCAAACCGCGAGAGATTGGTCTTTGCGTCTGCAGAGACAGATGCGTACCAGCGGGCTGCGCTGCCCGAGAGGATAAGCCGCCCAGAAGCCTCCCTGCTGCTCCTTGCTAGCTCGGCTCCCTCGGTACCTGACCCGCGGGGCCGCAAACGCAACCATGTTGGATTAGAGTAGCGGCCTCAGGAGCACCCAGATCCTGCGAGATCCGCGACAGCCCGTCCCCAGGCAGGAGAACCCCTTGCTGCGGTCTCCCCTGAGGGAAGGGCAGGCAGGCGGGGTGCCCTGGTGGGGTGTCCGGTCGCTGCGGAAGAGGGAGGCAGGCATAACATGAGAGATGCTGAGGCGGCTGCAGGGGAACAGCCCGGGGGAAGGAACGCCCGAGCACTGCGGAATGGCACAGGAGACGAGAGGCAGGACCTGCAGACAGCGCAGGAAAAGCGTTCAGCGAGTTAGATGTGAGAGACAAATCTGCGTGGAGAGAGGCCTTGTTACATCTGCTGCTCACAGAACAATTTCTTACAGGGCAACAGCTGTCATAAAGGTGATGACTTTCTTCGGAGAGGTGTGAAGTCAAACGTTTCCTTCCTTGGGCACCCCTTCTTGTAGCTAGGACTATATATCTCTCATCTGCATCACAAGACTACGGTTTTCTCTCGTCTGTGCCTCCCAGATGCCCAGTTGCTTGGTTTGATCTGTGTGCTTCAACCAGTAATTCAACTGGTGCATGGTTTCTCAGAGAGAGATCGTCAGGCTGCCTGGGGCCTCACAGAAAGCCTGATAATAATCAGTTCTTGGCTCATTACCAGAGTAGCCTTGAGTGTTCCAGGTGCCCACATAGATTTGCATCATGCAGGGGAACTCATAGACAACAGAGCAAGACTTCAGGAGAAAATAACTATTATTATTTGTTTTAGTAATACAACTATAGCACTGAAAAAGTCCAGATGATCTCGTGGTTAATAGTTACTTCAGCTAGTGCATGGCATGTACTAGTACTGTTCTTTTGAAAAAGCAATGTCAAGTATCATGTTCGAGAAAAAGTTAATTCTACAACAAGCATGAATCCATTGCTCAGGGATTTCCCTGTCCATTGGGAAATATTTTAAGTTCCTCTGTCTTGTTTTTCCATTTGAGGCACAAGAAAGATCTCAGTCCCTTTCCTTCTATCTCTGAGCTTGTACCAGAATCTGGAGAAAACATGAACTCCCAGACAGCATGTTATTACTTTATCAGGCCACCTGTTTCTGAAGCAGACTCGTGCGTGTAGGGCATTGAACTGAACCCCATTTAAACCTCTGAAAATCAGAAAATACAGACGGTAGGGGAAGGGTATCTACTCACAGCAAAGGCAGGAAGTCACGCAGCATAGGACCATGAGGGAGGTACTGGAGTAGCAGTATAGGATCCCTAAAGCTTCATCACCTTGACTGTCCAAAGAGCTATGGTTTGTAGTATATTTAGGATTCAATAACAAGTGTTAAGACAAAAAAGGAATTACTTAGAGCAAACCAATAGCTTTTTAAAACTGGTAAGCATGTAAAGAGAGTGAAATATGTTAGAAACGATGTGACTATACATTGTAGAGACTGAAAGCTTAGTAGATGGGAAAAGGGGGATGCGTAGTAGTCTGCTTAAGTTATTGCCAATGCTGTGTAATAAAATTGCCACGGTTTTCAGACACAGCTTTCCAAATCAGGTTAGTAATAAAAGCTACAACCATTTAAATATACAACCATGATTTCCTGTGTACTATAAAAAAGTCAATAGGAGGAGCAAGGAGTGTTTACAAATTCCATACTATTCTTACTTTTCCTTAGCTGTAGCAATGTCTGAATAGTAAATGATAGTCCAGTAAAATAGATCAATAAAATTCCAACTTCCAGAAACAAGAAAATGATGAATATATCTGAAAAAAAGAGAAATATCTATTTAATATGCTCACGCATCCATAGCTTACCTTCACTAGTCAGACTCACGGTATAACCATAATGCACATATTTGCACTGTTTTTGAACTTTCTTGAGCAGGAGCAATTGCACATGCCCTACAGTCAAACATTTTAGGGCAATGTACAAAAAGAACCTGACATCTGCTATGCTCAATCACTTCCTCACCTTCATTTACAATATATTATTTCACATTTTACTTATTCATCAGGACAACCCCAGACAGTTCATCTCCTACCTAACTGCCCAGAGTCTTTGTGGCTCGATAATTACTACACCTTGCCACTGACACCAGTTAACAAAAAAAAAAGGTTTTGAAAGGAGACAAAATGGATCCCTTGAAGTTCTTGTTCCAATGCTTTCCTTCTGTTATAAACATCCACTTAAATTTTTATGATTTGCTAATAGCAACTTGTATCATGGGAGGAGTTCTGGTAGACTGTTCCAACCACTCTCCCTAAGTTTGGTATGTAATACTTTGGATGCAGCTAAACTACATGAAATTAATTTCAGAAGAGTGGGGGAATAGTAGTTATGATCACATAGTAATTTGCTTTCACTCTGTAATTCTTGAGGGTTTTTTTTTTTGGAAGCCTGAGTTTATTCAACTTGGCATTCAAAAGGCCACAATAGACAACCCTAATTTGGTACTAACAAAGTTTGGTTTGGCCTGGAATTTATTTTAAGACCTTAAAAAAGTCATAACTTCTTGTATTAGTAATATACTGCCTTTACATGTACCACCAGACTCCCTTTTCTGAGTCATGTATAGCCTTGGATTATGATCTTGCAAATGGTTGTGCATTTAAATTTATTAGCAAAAATACAATATTCTGCATAAGCACGACTGTCTGTAGTGCAATCACTGTTCCCCTAAGGACAAGAACATTTTAGTAGCAGAAAACAGGAGCAGAATTGTGAAAATCACCAGTATCTTTCATTTTGTCCACTGCAGAGAAAAGTTTGGTGTAATGCTATCAAGAGATTTGAGTGCATTTCCAAAACACATACCATCCAGCCATGTGCCATATGAGACACAGTCAGAAGCAACAGTTCTAGCTTTTAATTTTCTGTATCACAGCATTACTTCCCTACCAATATCAGGATCGTGCTGAAAATCAGGGATGCATCAGACCTCTAAACAAAAGTCATGAGAGCTTTTTATGCTGCAAACTTGTAAATGCTATACATCTTGATCTGCAAATAAAAATCCCAAACTATTTGTATTTACCCTTGAACAACTTCAAAGTTGATTGCTCGGATAACAGCACTCCAGTGGTGACAGCTGTATTAGTGCTAAAGTCAGCTTCTCAACAGAGGCAATTGTGGCTTACTACTCAACATGTCTCTGGACTCCCAGGTTTATTTCTTTTTACTTCCTAGAATCTGCAATGAGTCACAGTTAGGATCAGTACTTGTAACTCAAGCTACGGTGGTAGATCATGACAGAATATATCAGGGTGCACTAGAACTGAGAGGTAAATTAGGGCATGGAGGGGGATGCTCCATTTAGGAGGAGGGGAGAAACAAGGGAAAGCATGAAATTCTACACTGAAAAAGTAGGGAATGCAGTAGGCAGTGGTTGATGACCTGAGGTTGGGATCCTACTCAGAAGTGCAGGGCCAGGGAACTGAGACAGACCTCTGTGCATGAGCTGCTGCTCTTCATCTCTTGCCATTAAAGACAGCATTTGCCTGCAGTGTTACTCACGATAGTATCTGGACAAATCAAGCTTAGGGTAGGTTTAGTCTCCACCACTGAGCTTTTCTTACAAAGTTAAATTGGCTAAGAATATTAAAAACACTAGCTGTCATAGCTGTGCCAGCAAGCCTGATGGTATAAACATAATGGTGTGGAGAAAGAAGCGCTTAATGCAACCTGAAGAAGTGATGTATGCTTTGCAATTATCTGAGGATGACCTCATTACACTACTACTCAGGCATTAAGAATGGTTACAAGAGACTGTCGTTGCAGTGCCATCTGGTGACAAATACTGAAATTACCACTAGAACTTTAATAGATAAATCAAGTGACAATAAAGATGGAAAACCTACAATAAAATTATCTCTGTGGTTCCAGATGAACAGGATGACTTGGATTTTCTATTTTTAAGCCTGGTGGGCAGGCCTCCTTTCTCTGTTCTCCTCAATATTAGCATAATTCAACAAGATGCATTCATTGTTTTTACATGGAGAGAAATGTATATGAATCACATTTATAAAATCATCTGTAAAACCTAACCTAATATGGTTAGTAGTCACTTATATGCATGCCATATTCATAGATTTTTTACATGAATGAAAACCAGTATTTCAGAATTATCCGAGTATGAGAAGTCTGCATTATTCTTTAAAACAACACTGGTCTAAAGGAAACAAGGACTGAAAATATATGAAAATATATTTGTCTGTGAAAATGTACTTGTCAGATGAACATTTAGGCTCGACAAAAGTTACCTAACTTTTCCAAAGCTACTTTCCCTGCTAATATAACCAACGCATACAATGCACTTCATTTTGAATATTTTTCAGCATACTGTCTTTGCCTATTCTGTAGAAGAGTGACAGTTAACTACTAAGGCAAGTGGGAAGTTAAAGCCTTAAGGAAGCATTCCCCAAACATATTCAGCCCTTAATTTATTTTTAAACAATCATTCATTCAGTGTGCTGTCAGCCCATCAGGCAGTAGAGCTTCCTGACAGACAGTCTCTGGGATTAGGTTAGGAAGAAGCAGCAGTTTGTGTGGAACAGTTAAAGTGACTGGGGGAGACCCAGAAGGGCTGATCTCCTAGCCCTGAAAGAAAGCAGTGCCACAAACATGTTTTATTCAGGCCATTTTCTTCCGAGCAGTTTAACACAAACTTACCACCAAGCTGGGCAATTAGCCTAACCAAAATAGCCTGCAGGCCCCAGAGGCCTTCCCCTTTGCACTTTCCACTGGGCGTATTTGTCTTTCTCTGGCCTTGGGAAGCCTCTCTCTTCCTCTGAAGTCCTACTACGACACATGGTGTGCAGAGAAACTTTAGCCACTCTCTGACGCTTTAACCCTGATATGAGCTGATGAAAACTGCACTACCAAATCACAGAAACACCTGCTATTCTTCATCCCATACTTTGCGCACCATGAAAAGGATCCACCACCAGTCTATCTGTGGTTATGGCCTCTATGCAGCAGCTACCGTCCAAATAACCACAAACTAAAGTCATGGAAAAAATCTTTGCAGTGCAATCACTCAAAATTGAGCCATGCCTTTGATACAGTAGTAGGTCCTTAAAAATACTAAACCCCACATCCATCAAGTATTTTCTTCCTCAGTACTTCTGACACCATTTATGATGCAGGAAGAATTTGTTATTGGGATCACATGAGTAAGGGAAGAGCACTGGGTTGAAGATGAGTAGGCTACGAACTGTTGAAGATGAACCCTGTTATGTAGCACAGATCCCTATGCAGAGCTAACACCTCTCCTCTGCTCCATGGTGAATTTATGTACAGGTAGTAGGGAAGTTTTGACCTGCCACATCTGGAGCATGGGTTCACAGAGTAGGAGAAGGCTGTGGCATTGCACTGAGAAGATGTGATAAACAGCTGTTGGTCCAAAAGACAATTATGAGAGTATAACAGTAAATGTGCGAAACTTAGCACAGCTGGAAACATGGGACAGACTGAAGATGCTGTTAACATCTAATTCTCAAATGCTAGATAAGCAGGAGACATGCCTGGCAATTAGATCATTGATATGGAGGTAAGGGGGTTCCAAGCACTGTCTATCTCGGCTTCTTTTTGTAGAGACTTTTTTGGGGATAGTGGGCAATTCTTTTCAGTGCTTCTCTATTGCCCTAATGATTTTGAGCAAGAGATTTCACTGCATTGGCAGGCAAGAAAGAAGCTGGAGTTTGAATGAGCTCCCTATGAACTGTTTCCCTTATTAAAGTGATGGATCNCACTGCTGCTCTCTTCCTTGCTTTCCTCTCACTCTTGGCCATAGAATGTCCCCCTCCTTGTGCTGGCTTGCATGCTCAGCAGACTCTGGCATGATCCAGTTACCTCACTACCAACAGAAAACTTGATACTTTTCTACTAAATTACTTTTCTGCTGGGTTAGTGAATTGAATCAGCTCAAAGAGGGGTCTGACAAGCACCTGACCCAACACAAAGGTCAGCAGTGTGTAAGTGGCCAACAGCAGGGAGAAGGCAAAATGACAAAAAAGTTGATGTGTTTCAGTTTCAACCATTACAGAACTGTACCTTTTGTCATTTTTGGTTTAGAACGAGCAGTGGAGGCTGAAGCCCGGATGGCTTGGGTACCAAGGAAGGACCGCATCCTGCCAGAGCAGGGGACAAGCATGCCTTACTATCACCTGGAAACCAGGGCAGTGTCATCAGGTGAAGAAACCCTGGAAAAGTTCCCTTTCAAGCATAGCTAGGAGTTTCTTTGTTTATGACTGCTTCATAGTGATGCTTTTTGAATTTGAGGATAATGAAGAAAATAACTTTTTTTTGTATCAAAATTATTTTACAACAATACTATATTTTATAATTGTTATTAATGTTATCTAAAACAGTTGCTGAGTTCCAAAGCTGTGTACAAGGTAAAAATTCTAGTTCAGATGTAACCCCAGACTAAACTTCCTCAGTTTACCTCTCCCTGATAGAGCCTTGACCTCTGAAAGTCCACTGATAGGAGATACCGTTCACACAATCCCCCCAAACCTCCAATATCTAGAATGTGCTAGATTATGATACTGACATCTTGAATCTTGTAAGAGAATCTAGACAGAATCCTTGAAAAATAGTTCGGTATAAGTAATTGTACATGGCTTTGAATATTTATTACATATATCATTGTCTCCTACAGGCTTGCATAACTAAGCACTTGTTAAGAGCTTGGTTGCCTAAACATGCAACCATTAGAAGTGACCTATAAAGTTTTGGTAGCCTTATGTTTTTCATGCAAACCTATTAGTATGACAAAATTCAGAAAAGTACATATTTAACCCTGTCTCTAAAGCAGGTATTTTCACTGTGAAATACATAAATGGAAGAGTCAGTGTTATACAAGTCAGATAGTCTCTGCTAAGCACCTCACTAAAACAAGTGCAGTGAAATACTGGTTTTAACTCATAAAACCTGTAGTGAAATTTACAGATACTTATAAAATAACTTCTCAATATTCAGCCATTGTGGAAGAGATGAAAGACTTTACCTATTCCATGAAAGGCTTTTAACAGGATAATTTAAGGTCTAAAGAGCCAGTAACACTACAGAGAGAACTATGTGGCTTTTAAAGGCTTCCTTTCATTCGAGGGACGATTCACTTGATGTCCAGTAGGATGTGGTAGATGGCGAATGATCGGTTGTCTTTTACTCCAACTCATCTCTCTTACAATCTGTAGCAAAATGTATTTCTTGCATTTGGTTATTTGTATCTTCTCTGATTAAGCTAATGTCTTGTGTAAATTTTCTTACATGATTCATCTTTGTACAGTAATTTCTTCTTTTGATTTTCCTTTCAAACTGGGACATAAGAATATTTCTCTGTGAATTGATTTACTCTTCCACAATGCCACTGGGGCTGAAAATTTTCTGTAATCTGAACAATTTAAGAACTCTTGCAATAGACAGTGACTATGATCTGGAAAAGTATGAGACGTTTCTCTGTGGTCTTTATTTTTGCTTTCCACGTCCAGTATTGGGTTTTGTGTTTGGCAAGGGAAGGAGTTTAAACTGAATTAGGAATGTGTTAACTCAATTTTCAGTAGTTTATCTAATACTGTTCCCGAAACATCTTTGATTTCACTCATATCTGTCAATTACTTTTACAGCTAGACAAGAAATAGTATTTATAATCTTTGAGCATTTTCTACAGGTCAGAATATTTTACCATCCTGAGAATTCAGTAACTTAAAATATTTACCTAATCAAAATTATGAAATAATGAACAAATTAGGTGAATTGAAACATTGTTTTGACACATTTTTTAATATTTAATTTCAAATTTATTTATTTAATTATTTGTAAGGTAGGATGTAGTTTGTCTGTAGTGTAGCACATGGGAATTCAGGAATTGCCATAATAGAGAAACACCAAAGCCCGTCTAGTTCATCGTACTATCTTTGGCAGGTAGCTGATGCCAAATGTTCAAGAGAATAAAGTGCTGACCTGTCTAGGAAGTAGATGTAGGTAGCAAATGTACAGTTTTACTGTAAAAAAAATCAACAAAAATAATGCAAGGTGTGTAATCTCAAAGTTGCTAAATTAAAATTTATGTCAGAAAATTAAGTTTCATTTCATGTTGTGTAATGTGGTATTAAGCTGTTTTCACCTTGCTATAGTTGCCATGCAATATTTGTTAATTCAGGTGTATGTCTAAAATTATACCACACATAGATCAGATTTTAAACATTCTATGTATTTTTATTATTTTTGCAAAACTCTGAGAATCTAAGTTTTGTGAGCATGGTTATGCCCGGCAGCACCACCTACACTGGTCTGCAGAGCCTCTGCTCCATTCTTTCCCCTGGCATTTCTTACTGTCCCTGTCTTATTTCTTACAGTAGGGTTTTTTTTAACACATTACTCAGCTGCTTATACAGCTACATGTGAACGGGATGGGGGAACTACACCAGCTAAAAGAATAAAGAGAGAGAAAGAAGAGGAGCAAGTGAAGGGTTGTTTAAGCCAGCGTTGATAGCAAATAAATGTAGAACCACATTTCATCCTAGTCTCAAAGGACGCATCTGTTAAAGGCTTCATCTTCCCCGAGGGGAGGGAAGAAACACTCCTTAAAGTACTATCTCCTTAGATATCCGGAATTTGGAGGTATCAATCTGTGTGAGCATGACAAAGAGTCTGTGCCTGTAAAAAACGCACTTCAGGAATTTGAGGAGGAAGCCTAGCAGATCCTGCTGCAGTTTAAAACTCTTCTATCCCTGTGTCAGCCACCTCTTTTCCAAGTCTTGCCAGCTTTCCGGTAGACTGCTCATCAAAGTGGACTTGAGCTAAGATAGTAGGCTGAACTGGAGCAAATGAGACATGAGCACATATTTCTTGCTCCCAGCTCTTCTTGGGATTAAGGTAAAGTTATCTTGGCAAGGAGGTAGCTCAGCTACCAGGCAGGCAGCTGAGAAATGTAACACACTGAATCATGATAGTAAAATTAACCATAAATGTTTAGCCTAGTGAAAACATTAAATGGAGATCCACTTTTTTCCCCAAAGTTATAGTCCATGTAATAGCCCAGCATAGTCCATTTTCTCTCTTTCCAGACCAGAATAACAAAGGCCACAGGCTCCCCAGTTAATCTCTCAAGCAAGCTTTAATCCCAAAATAAATGAAAGGGCAGTTTAGCTCATTCAACAAACAAATACAATAAACTGCTCTATGTGCCTGCAGGTCAGGCAGCCTTGCAGTGATAGCCTGGTCTCAAAGAAAACCTCTTGCACTTAAAGACAACCTTCCTGTAGCCAGCCAGCTCCTATTTCTGTTGGGATCCCATTTAAGCCTACTAGCAGAGAATTGTTGCCCTGAGTGCTTCCCCGCACCAGTGGATTGATTAGTTACAGGGCAGAATAAACTGCTCCCACAGGTCCTCATGGTGCTACTTACACTGTATGACAGTTACTGCAAGTCACTGGTTAAATCTGTAGCATAGCAAGATTGCTTCGTTGCCCAGCAATGAAGAAATCTGTTAGGAATTGTACTGTCTCATATAGAAATTTAAGACATAACATCGCATTTTGCCAGCTTCTAGATAAGACTATATATATGAGCTCCTTTTTGTTGTTTTTTTTTTCTGGTATGCTTTTTCCTAGTATTAAAGACTGTGAAGGGAGCTAAAGTAGGGTTTCTGTTTGAATGTCAGACCAAGCAAAGGCAGATACTTCCTGTGAATACATTTAACACATTACCTTGTGACCCAGGGCAATTTATTTAAATCAGTATCTTCAAAAGCAGGTGACAAAAGCTACAAGCTAAAATCAGTGGAAGCCATAAAGTACTTACTACCTTCAAAAATAAGACCATTTTTATAGAGATGTCTATGTGACATACAGTCTACAAAGTCTTGATCTTCTTAATATCTCAGTTTCTGCACTGGGGGAAATGTTTACTTGCTTCACAAGGGTAATGTAATGTAATATGAATTAACTTTTAAGCGCTCTGAATCCTCAAATGAAAGGAACTCTTCAAGTATCAATTCCCAAGATTAATAGTGTATTATCACACGCAGAATCCCAGTTATCCTATGGCAGAAATGTGAGCAGGACAAATCCCCAAAGCAAGTGATGTTTATTAGGTGTTCCAATTCTGAGAAAAATTGGGACACTGTGGTCATTTTTTTAATCAGGCAAAGGACTGAATGTAGTTCTTGTAGGGACAGGACTGGAAAAAATTAAAAAAAAAAAAAAAGCCAGATACCCCTACTACAACTCTGCAAATCAGCTCATGTGATTCACCTGATGCCTCCTCAACTCAGCCTACATTGCCATGTATGATGTACAAAGCAGCCCACGTGCAAAACCAACAACCCGCAGCATTTGCACAGTGGGATGCACACATGCCTGAGCCTAGCTAGGGATGAATGCCTCATTTAGTGTGTATGGGAAATAGTGTGGAGTTTGAAAAAAATGTCATGATCGAGAAGCACCTTTGGAGCCCAGTGACATTCCAAGGCCCTGCAGTGTCCAAGACCCTGTGTCCAATTCCTTTGGACATAGTCAAACCCAGCTGGAACTATATGGTCACAAAAAGTCACTAATTCAGCTTTTTGCAGATGAACTTATTTGGTGGATACTCAAGGAAGAACTGTGCCCACAATATTGGAGATACTTTTTCTCAAACTAGCTCAATCCTGACACACTATGCTGAGTGTGATGGGATGCAGAACCCAGCGAGGAGAGCCTCCTCAGACATGTGCACACACTTTCTAAGTGAATGAATAGAATATTGAATAGAATAGAATTTGAGCACAGGCAAAACTGGCCATAAAGACAGCTGCAAGACTGAATATCAAAAGCTAAGTAGAGAGCTGGAGTGCTGTTAGGTGATTTTGAACCATCAAGATGCATCGTTTCAGGGACCAAATATTAGCTTTGATTTGGTAATCAGTGGACTGACTAGAGAACGGATTCTCTACTTTGAATAAGAACAGCAAAAGAACCATGAAGAGTATGTTTGAATTAAGAGAAGATAAGGCAAAGGAGACTCTCTGCTATAATCAGAGACAAAGACCTGATGTTATTACACAGTTAAGCATTTGGTGAGTCCAACCATCACTTTGTTACATTGCAGAGTGGCATCCAACCATCACTTTGTTACATCAAAGAGTGGCAAAAGGCATCTTTCCAAGCTGCATTGCCATATGAATCCTAGGAGGAAGCTATAGATACAGGTCAATAATAGGGACAAAATGGAAAATAACTGGAGAACGGTGGCATCCAGCCCACCTATCAAGACAGCTAAGGCCAAGTCTAGAACATGGATGATACAGAACCAAATGCAACATAACCTGCCCTGATGTGGAAGGAAAGAAGAAAGAAGGTGCATGACCAATGCAGGGAACCCGCATGTGCCAACCTGCAGAGCAAGTGCGCTGAAAGGATGAAAGCCTTCATCTAACAGCATGGCAACCACCCTCGCATCTTCATGTTTCTGCTGTTAGTGGGAGACGCCCAAGACAGAGTTCCTGGAGGATGAGGAGACAGTTGGTCAAAATACCAAAATACATTGAGGGCTGAAGCTATTATCTCTGGCATGGGCTGTACACTAGTACCCTCCATCCCAGAAAGCAGCGAATGTTCCCATAAAAGACAGAAGGATTAACAGTGTTAAAAGGAAAATATGCTGCAATCAGCACAAAAATTGGAGGTATTAGAGGGGGCAGCAGAAAGACCTTGGAGAAGGAGCCCGGCTACACAAACAGCAATAGCTCTAGCTGCACTTGCAATAAATGGCCAATTTGGTTTTCCAAGTATGAATTACTTTCATGCAGTTACTCTGTGTATGCTACAAAACACACTTTTTGTTATATATATGGTAATTCTCTCCTTTATTCTACATCCATACAGGGTTGCATAGCATCGCACATTTCTTATTCTAATCCCCTCCCATCTTTTTAGTAAATGTGCTACCATAGGTTGTCTTTTAAAATACTTATATAGCACTGATGGTCTAATTCCTTTTTTAATTATTACTTTTTTTGCCTATAACTGGAGGCTTATCTGTCAGCAGAGGCTGGCACACGAAGTCACCCGCAGGGAACCTCATGAATAATTGATCCCTTCCACAATGCCAGTGCCTCCCGTTCTTCCCAATGGGGCCGAGATCACAGGCTGATGTGCTTTTTTGCGCCATTTTTCAGCCCCGTGCCATTGTTTCCGGTGGGCTGAGCTCACGGCCCGAGGGTCCCGGCTGCGGCCGCCGCGGGAGGCCCAGCCCACCCGCCGGCCACAAAGCCGCCGCCGCTCTCGAAATGGAGGCCTGAGGGCGATGGAGGCTTCACTCCCGTTGAGAACTATGTGACTTGGCCGCCATTTTTAAAGAGGGCGCTCGTTGCGGTGCGCCCTGCGGCTTCAGCCTTTGCGGAGGGTGAACCTTTGCGTTTGGGAATATGGGGAAATGGTAATCAGCTAAGAACAGCCCCGAGTGTAACACTGAGAGGATGTGGTGCTTGGGGTCTCAGTGGTTTTCAACAGTGTAGGAATCTGAAAGATCCACCTTGTTTCCATATTAAGACAAAATTTAGGAGAGTAAGCCTACACACAGTACAGAAAACTTTAGCTACAACCAATTTTAACTTCTAGGCTAAGTAATTGATTTACACAGTCCTATAACTGACTTTGTACTCAAGAAGAGAGCACTAAAATCTTCAGAGGTATATTCTTTATTTTTTATATATAGTAAAGAAGTTGACTCTACACTGATACGTCTGCTCCTGCCTGGAAACGTCAGGGCCGAGTGCTGTCTCCCAAGATGGGATCCTCTCTGCCCACAGGACTGAGCATCACTTACCTTGACAGCGGCTTGGCTGGGATTCCCCAATGTGTATTTACTCTTACAAGATAATTCTCCAATGAGCAATAGATTTGAAAGATAATAATGTCATTTTACTGTTTCTTTTTCCATTTAACCTTTCTTACGGGGAACGTTCACCATATCCTCAACAGAGGTGTTCCAGTCATCCTTGCCCATCCATCGTTGCCTTGTCATACCTGGTCTCAAGGACTGTGGGTACATTGCTCTGAAAAAGAAGTGGTGGAAGGGGCTGTAAGGCCAGGTTCCTGGTGAGCTGATGTCCTGCCGGCAGCGTTGTCTAGGTATGCCTGGTGGGTCTGGGGTGGATGGCAAAAATGCTTCAGGCGCAGCTTCAAATGTAGCATCATACCCACGAGGGAATGGGATTTTGACAGCAGTTTTGGAATAGCTTTCACAATGCAGTTGTAGGTATATTCAATGCATCTTGCAAGTCAGATGTAGAAGGATGAAACAAGTAATTTAGTTTTATTCATTTAATAATACCTCTTGGAAGTATACTGTTTTTTTAAAGTGCAACTCATCAAAACAACTTTTAAAGGAAAGTATATTATCAAGCTTTAATAAATAAAGGCACTTGCAATCTGGACTTTTCAACTGCTACAGTTTTTAAGTTCCACTGACTGATGT
The DNA here is from genome assembly GCA_013401315.1 of Balaeniceps rex. Taxonomy (NCBI): domain Eukaryota; kingdom Metazoa; phylum Chordata; class Aves; order Pelecaniformes; family Balaenicipitidae; genus Balaeniceps; species Balaeniceps rex. Next base: position 32,023 of record VYZW01009498.1, on the reverse strand, counting down.
GACCCAACAGAAGGGCTTGTATTCATAGTCTTACTTGTTGAAATACTTGCATAAATTGTACAGTGATTTTAAAAGTAGAAGATAATACAAGCTATTCAAATTTCTAAAGTTTCAAAGACAATATAAATTCTAGTGTGCTAGATGTCTACTATTTAATTAGTTTTTAGCTAGTGAGACTATTTGGGATGATGTTCTGAAATAAGGGATAGAAAAAAAATATTAGCTATCTTCAAAAAATTATAGCACAAACTGATTTTTAAAAAGTCTGAAAAAGAAATATATTAAATGTTTCTTAGAAATATTTATCCAAATAGCTAATGGGAACTTTATGCTATTCTTCTTTTTAAGATTGCCTCAAGCTAATTCTGAGTGTGGAGGAGAAAAGCAATGTGTATGTTGGGGAAGCTAAGTGGAACGTTTTGGGTAGATATATATCCTCCACTAATTGCTTCTTTCTGAAGTCTGAGTCAGATATTATGTGAATATACACACTTTCTTTTATACAACTTCTACAATTTAATTTCATTTAAACCTATAATTGCAATATATTTTATAGCAGATATTGATCTCATAGAACTCATTTTAAGCCCAATATTAATTAGTACATCAAGACTGTATAAAGTTAAAATTAACATACTTAAAATGTAAATACTCTGGAACAGGTATTAAGATGTTTATAAAGTCATTAACACAGTGGGACTAAGTGATATTCTTAAGTGATACTGCAATGTAAAACATTACATTAAGTAAATCATTATACCATTGGGATTATCTGTTACAAATACAAGTACTGAAGATCACATCATAAGATATTATAACTTATTAAACAAAATTTTATATTAATAAATGCAGAAGGATGAGCATTCAGTTACACCCTCTTACACCGCTAAACATAATACTGGCTAGAAATTGCTACTTTTTAGTAAGACAGCAGTTGCCAGGATGTAGGCTGAAAATTGCTGGGTTTAATTTAAAATTTTATTGCCAGATTTCACACTTTATACTTAGCAAGAACTGTTTCTTGCCAAGTGAACTTTCAGAAGACCATACTGTGCAAAATGGGTGATACTGTGTTTGAAAAATGCACATAAATCTGTGAACACAGACTGCAGTCCATCCAGACAGTGTGAATGTTTAACCTAGAGAAGAGCTGCCTGTGAGAAGCACTGTATTTACTGTTATAAAACATTCTTTGTGTATTTCAAAATCACTTCAGGGAAGCCTATTCCAGCATCCTCAGATGCAAATTGTTTTGAGAGTGTGATAAAAGTTTTGGTTAATCAAGAATTAAAAATATATATTCCATATTCTGGTATGAATCTCTTACTTCTCCAAGCAGGAATGTTTGAGGATCAGAGGAGCAAACAATACAAAAAGGAAAACCAAGCACATTGTAAAAGTGTGGAAAAGGCTCACATACAGGGGAGTGCAGTAAGGCCATCAAAGGCAACTAATATTCTTTTTCTAAACTTGTGGAAAGAGACAGAACTGCAAAACTTGCTCTCCAGGTAGCTTAAATGAATGGATGAATGGCACAGAGAGATCAAGCTTGAATGAAGTCTCAGTGAAGAAATACCTTTAGAGATTACATAGGTCTTCCTGATATGCAAAGTTATTTGATGTAGAAAGACAGGACTTGCAGTGAAAAGTCGTTCAGAGATCATCATTATACAGTCAGATAGTTATGCTACACAGTGAAATAATGATGAAGGAAGAACATCCATCAGCCTGCTTAGCTGCTGCTCTTGGAGACTAGAGCTGCTGCCAGTTGATGTTTTTATAGGAGTATGTGTTCTGCCTTTGCATTTGTCTCCATTCAGCATTCTATGTGGATCTATTTGGGAACTGGTCACAAAACTATCTTACCTACAAAGACACTCTGGTATACGTACCTAGTATTCCAAATACCAGCTGTTCCAGACAATGTGGTTTTTAAAGTTACACATTTCTTCTTAGTTACAATTACAAATCCATTTCTACTCACCTCCCAGAGACTCAGTGGGAGTAACTGTCAAGTAAAAAGTAACTGTGGTTACTTAATTGACTGTTAAGTGGCAGAATATTAAATCTCCATTTACACAGCTGAAGCTGGGACACGTCTCCCAATTTCTTGACTATTTCACTAGAATATATTGGGTTTTACTGTAGTTAAATATGCAACTCAATGAGTTCAATCTTACCTATAGAAACTGTACTGCTACAGTTATAGAACTGTTGTCAGCACAGTTAAGCTTCCATCTAAATTCTGTCTTTAGTCCTGTATTGTTTTATTTTAGTAAATTTGTTTGACTTGAAAAGTTCGGCAGACTAGTTCTGAATTCCAGATGATGAAGAAATACTGATGCTGTGCAACATTGACATGCGTTTTAAAATTGCTTCAACCCAAAATATTCAAGTTATGTAGAACTATAGCCACTATAGTTTGATAGCCAAATACCTTGTAGGATCTGGATCTTAGGATCCACTAGTTCAAAAGGCTCTACTTCTATCTTACCTTGCCTTCCACTCTTAAAACTCCTGCAAAAATAATCAATGGGATGTTTTACTTGAACAAAGGTTCTAATTAAGTAAAAATATATGTAATTATGATGAGTGCAATAAGCATCCTGGTCATTTACTGGAATACTTCTCCTGATGAGGAGAAGCCTTAGGACCTGGTTCCAAATTTGTACGTGCTAGATCACCTTTCAGTACGGATTTAATCTAGATCAAGCATGAATACAGCACTGCATCTCCATCACACTACCAGAGCACTTGATGCAGTGTTTATGCCTCTTTTATGGTGGCTATCCTTTTTCATACTGTCTATAGGAGGACAAAAGATGCTTGATTCAGCAAGAAGTCAAAAGTAGCTTGGTGAGATAATACCTGATCCAATATCAAATCCTCTAGGACAGAGTTAATCTTCACATTTTTTACATACACTTGAAGTTGCATGGTGAGTTTGTATGAGCTCAGGACTTTGCATCACATGGCTGCAATGTTTTTGATCCAATACTACCAGATTTCCTAAAAGAGATTGACAGCCTTCTGAAACTACGGCCTTATGGTCTGTTCCTATCAATCAAGCAGAGGAAGCGTGTCTTCAGAAACGAACTACAGGAATTTTTTTTTTATTAAAGCACCTGAGTAACAATTTCAGCTGCGCTTTATAAAGATTATTAACAAGAATGATTCTGAGCTACATTTTCAAGTAAATTTTCATTGTCACAATAGAATGTGTCACATGTCCATTGTTTAGTATCAGGCTGCAGGAGAAGTTTTTTGGTATGCTGATGGTACAGTTACGTTATAGATCCTTAAAAATTCGTCAGTTTTCTAATGGAAATCTAAAATTAGTATCTTCTGTCCATATTTCATTTTCTAAATACACAGTTTGATTTTGGGCAATAGTAATCAACAGCTACCAGTAAGTTCATTAGGAACTATCAAGTGTCACTTTTGAAAATACAGTTGCTTATTCAATGTCTATCTTACTATCTTATTCTTAGCCTACCAAATGACATGATAGAAAATCTACCTGATCTGAATAATGCATTCTAGTGTTTTTCTAGGACATTGAGAGCTAACTTTATCTAGGGTAGGATTAAAGCATAGGTATTATATTCCAGTGCCTGCTGTCTACCTCATGGAGCAATGTACTTAAATAAAAATCTCTGACTTGTATTTAAAACTTAAAAAGCAAGTTTACAGTCTTGTGGTTCTGAAGGAAATACTGCAATCATAAATTAGGTATGACTGATTGAGGGTGTTTAATCTCCCAGCCTAAATAAGAAGTGCGAGCAGCAACTACCACTTAGTGAAAGAACTCTGTGAACAGACAAAAGAAGTCACAGATGGCTTCTTTCACACACAGACACATGCATAGCTTGGCTACAGAGAAGTACTATCTATGCATACCTCTTCCTGCTCCTGCTTCTTCTCTGAAGGGAGATGGGGATTCCGGTAGTCACTTCATTGTTCCTGAGAGGAGTAATCCCCTGAGGGCTGTCTGGGAGTAGATGAGTCCCATGCCACTGTTCTTGCCAGGATGGTGGGGAAGGCAACCCCTGCCACCACTATTCCAGTAGAGTATCCACAGCAAAGCTAATGGGAACCCCATGTCATGATATACCTGAGTCCATAGACTACTTCAAGGGCTAGGAGAAGATGCCCTAAAAATGTATGGATAATACACTAGGATTTGTCAGACAGGTCTTTTAGGCTGAGAACTTGCTGATCCCCCCTGTAGAATAAAAAGGAGTAGGGAATTCTCTGGGTCTTTGCAGTATAGAAACTTACAGGATGATGATGATATCTTAAAACAACCAGAAGCCCCGAGCATTCATGGTTAGTATAAGCAGTCATGAATCTTCAGTCCTCACCTGATGCTGAGAAGATGAACACCCCTTTCCCTCGCCCCTCCACTTAAATACAACTGTTGTAAATGACTGTGTTTAAAGACCTTTAAGTCTTAATACATGATTCAAGTTATGATCAAATTGGTGTAACAGATTGTATTATTTTTCAGGGAACTAGAACACTAATGGGGTAAAATCTGTTGTAGAAGGACAGATAAGGAAATATTGCTATGAGCTGAGATGGTAGAGGGACATCTTCTGCTGAAGATCTTTGGACAAAGAATAAGGGAAATATGTATGGGTGTTACCACCATGGGAACCTATTACAGATCAGCAAACCAAAAGTTGTAACTACTTGTGGGCAAGTAGACAAGTGATCCAGAGCAACTATTTGATAGTAATGTAGATTATTAATTAGGCTTATTATTTGTTGAGAAAAGAACACAGTGGGACACAGACTGTCCAGTAAGGTCCTACAATGCTCTGATGAAAACCTTTTGATGCAGCAGGGGAAAGCACCTTGAAGGAAGCTTCTACAAGATACATTTTTAACCAACTGAGGAACTCGTTGAAAACGGGAAGTTAGGAGAACACCTAGGAAGGAGAGAATAGGAAATAAGAATTCACGATCTTTAGGAAAATAAGAGCAAGCAGAAATTGGAGACAAGCTGCCGGTTCCTGAAATAAATAATTTACGTACACAAAAGTGAACTGTTTCATTGTGTAGGATAAGACAATAAATGTACAGAGACCAACCTGCTTAAACCGTGAGTTCTTCATTCTTCTTAAACAACAAGGAAACACAGAGAAAGTGCAAAACAGATCAAATTACCAAGGAAGAAATAAAAATATATAGCATAAGTGTAAAGGTACAAAAATTGGAGAGGCCAAGATACACAAAAAATAACAAAAAAGGAGGCAGTGAGCTAAGGCCATCAAGGAATAGTACATATATATTTAACTACATTAGCAATAACACGAATATCAAGAAAAGAATTAGCCCACTGATCAATATATAAGAAAGTTATCAACAGATCTAACAGTTTAATGCCTTTTTTGCATCAGCTTCCACCGCCCAGGTCAGTTGCGATCAGATGGTAGCACAATGCCATAGTTAAAGGAGTAAGTACTCAGCCAAGAATAAGAAAGAACAGATTAGAAAATACTTTGAATTGTGTACTCTCAAATTGTCTGAACCTGAACTCAGTCTAGGATACTTAAAGCACTGGGTGAAGTAGTTAGCAGCTATCTTTGACAAACTGTGAAAAGTAATGAGAGATTAGAAAAGGCAAAACATTGTACTTATATTTAAAAAGGGGGAAAAGAGAAATCAGGGAATTCTGCACCAATCAGCCAAATGCCTTTTCCTCTAAAAAGGTTGGAACCAACTACTTATAAGAATCAGAAAGAACAAAAGTTACAGCCAGCATAAAGCAAATCATAGCAAGCTAGTTTAATTGTTTTCTGTGTCAGGTTAATGGGTCTTACAGATGAAGAACCAGTCGATGTTTTGTATACTGGCTTTAGTATATGGTTTTGATATTCCTGTATGTGAAAGTCTAATAAATAACCTGGAGAAACATGAGCTAGATGAAACTACTGTAATGCAAAACTGTACTAATAGGGTCATTATTGATTGTTCTCCGTCCAAGTGGGAGAGCGGAGAGTGTATTGACTGGAAGCCTGCAGAGGCAGGATCCAGTATTGTTCACTATTTCAAAAGGTACCTGAGTAGTTAAATTGAAAATCCAACTTTGCAGATGACACAAAAATGGGAGAGAATTTAACTATGTTTAATCAGGATTAGACTTCAAAAGAGTAAATCAGAAAAATCACCTGGAGAAAAAAAAGGGTATAACTCAACAGGGAAAAGTGCAAGATGCTACCTTTGGGCAAAAATAATCAAATGCAGGATGGAGAACAATGAAGTGCTCAGGTGACTGTTCTACAAAGAAGGATGTGGGACTCCTGGTGTATTACCAACATACAATGGTGTTACAGAAAAAACACCAATAGTGGGGTGGACAAACAGGAATACAGTCTACAAGACACAGGAAATAATCCCACTTTATATGGCACTGGAGACTCTTCAACTGTAATACTGTGTTCAATTCTGGGCACTCAACAAAGTCATACATCAACTAGCAAGTGTCCAGAGAAAACCAGAAGAATGACTAGANCTGTCCTAATTACTCCACCTTTCCAAATTGCCTCAGAAATATCTTTTTTTTAAACATGAAAACTGCTTGCTTAGATGTTTTTAGCTGTGACTATTCAGTCTTAATTTTTATCTTCAGTGTCCTTCTGTAGATTAAGGATTAGGACATCCTGGTGAGGTCTTAAATTAAGTCCTATAAACAATAGTGCTAAAGTGTGTTTCTACAGACAGAAGATTATTGTGGTGTTAACTAGCTTGAGCTAGCTAGCTTAATACTATGCAGGAATGGAGCACAGATTGCTTTCTCAAATGGCTGAATGAATCATTTCACTAATCCATTCA
>VYZW01009498.1:6303-25012 GCA_013401315.1 Balaeniceps rex | reverse complement strand
GAATGACTAGAGCAGCAGAAGATGTGGTCTGAAAGAAATTAGGAATATAGTCTGGGTATATTTGTTCTGAAAAAGCAAGAAAGATTCAAATTGGATGTTAGGGAAAACTTCTGAATGTTGAAGGTGTTGAAGTGTTGGAATAAAATTCATGAGGTTGTAGAGGTTCTTTAAAAACAAGCTAACTAAAGTTTTAAAAAACAGGTCAGGAATGATAAAGATATAATTCACTTTGCATTGGGCTAAAGCGATGGGCTACATGACCCTGAGAGATCCCTTTCAGCCTTAGCATTCCATGTCTTCTCCACAACCTAATTAGTTCTATGAGATTTCAGCCTAGTGAAGCAGAGGACCAGTCTCTGTNATGTGTCACTTTGATACCATTTCCTCGAAAAGCAGCTGGAACTCTTCATATGTGAACTGAGCTATTGTCACTTATGGTCTGTTCAGGGAATTCTTGTTCATGGGCCTTATTACTCTGTTTCCAGTTCTTTGCATAGAATATTTAAGACTATTTTAGACACCTTTTGCACCTAAAGATACAGCACAGTAGTTGAAATGGAATTAATTATTCATTGTCCAGTCAGTATCTGAAAAGTGCCAGAATATTGATGTTTGATGTTCTAAAAAGAGCTGGTATGGCATACCGTCCCACGCTGACCCCTTCTGATCACTCGGTGTGCACAGACTGCTACAGAGTAATTAGCTGTTCCCAAAGGTGCAAGACAGTTTCTTTTGCATGTGTTGTGGTTGTCATTCTCCTTGACTTTGTCATTTCTTTTTATTTGTGGAAGATACTACACTATGTCTGTAATGATGACTGTCATTTTTACTGCTCCCTGTGGTAAGTTTCCCAGGGATAAAGTAAGTTTCCCAGGAATAACTGTTCTGGTGCTTCACACTATCTTTGGTATATTCTAAACTGTAATTTTAAGCAAATAAAGATGGAATAAGTTGTTCACTTAAGCAAGTTCTTTTTCTCATTATAATACCATATACGTTAGCCAGCACTAGCACACTTTTGGTTTCATGTTGCATCTCTTTGTTTCCACAGGATTCAGTTTCTGCCATACGTAACAGATGAGCTGCTTCTAATTGTGTATCTTGATAGTCTCACCTGCCATCACTGATGGCAAATGTGAGAAGTCCATTACTCTGGTGGTTGTTACTTTTTATCTCTGCATCTTTATCAGCAAGTGTCCAAAAACGTTTGTTTCTCTAATTGGACATCTGCCATTCCAGGTATTCCTTTTTTCGATTACAATCAGGGTAGAAGGTCAAAGTCACATCCCTCCTAGCTTCCCTCCCAGTCTCACGTTAGCACCCCTGCTGAGGTGCACTCTCTCTATCATGTGGTGGATAAAAGAGGGCACCTGGATCCAGCTACCACTCAACACAGGAGCTGTCTCCAACCCTGAAAACTAAAATTTGTAGATGTTACCTACAGGTGAAGTAAGTTGCTTTCTATATCGATACTGGTGATATCTTTCCAGTTCTTAGAACTTCTTATCAATGCAAACGTGGTTGTGTTCTACAGAGGTAAGAGGTTTGGAGTTTAAAAGCCTTCAGTATCATCTTAAGATATTTAAAAATACTGCTTATTTTGTCTCCAGAGGAGGATGACAAGTTATATGCAAATATGTAATATGATATGAAATTTCAGATTACAAAAATTTAATGACAACTGGAAACTTTGGTCTTCTGAGACCAACTCAATTTTTCTGTACTGTCTAATGTTTCATTTGAATTTAGCTGTTCTGTCCCAGTGTTAGGTAATGGAGCTACTGCAATGATTAAACTTCCCAGAAACAAACCTAAAGAAATCATACTATGTAGTCAAAGTCTAAAGACAGCTTTGTTTTGATGGAATTAATCTTTATCAGTGGTTTTGCCACAGTCCACTGTGGAACTTCTACTTTGGATTTTTTTTTAAACCCTTTGCTCTGTTCGCTCTAAGATCATACTCAGCTGCAAAATATATTTTGGAGCAGAGAAGTGCTGTTTCTCACTTGTGCCACTGAGAAATCCAAGTAGCATCAATGCGTTAAGGATTACATCCTGTTTTGTCCTGCCCTCAGATTGCTCTAGGAGTCACTTTCTGGGCTAATAGCTCTGTAGCTGATCACAGCAAGTCTTGACAAGTGGACAAGCTAGGAGCTGACCCCAGAGCTTTGCCCCCTGTATTTAAAGGAGATCTACTCCATACATTTCATGTGCACTGGAATTCTTTGCTGTTCTTTGCATTTCAGTTGTAATCATGCTCCTGACTTTTGCTCTCAAGTCCTTACTGATATTCTTGAGATCTGCTTTCTGGTCCTATATTGTTTTCCCTCCGACTCCAGTAGTGGCACTTGTTTTCGACGAGATCACCCCAGCCCTCTGCATACACTAGAACTTTCTTTGGTTCTTTTTAGCTTTATCAGTGGACATACTCTTGACTGACTACTAATCTGGTAAATCCTTTGACAGTTCTGGCTTCCTGAGTTCAGCATCTTCTTCGTTTACAATGAAAACCTGTGGGTTTTGCTGTGGCCTATCTTGCATGGTCTATTGCTTGTTGAGAAATAGTAGGTGCAATTGTTCTCAGCTATTAATACATACATGGTTTTAAGTGTTTTAATTTCAAAACGCTAGTTATAACTGCTTTCAGTATCCATTGGCTTGGGCTAGACTCATCTTGGAATAATGCTTGTCAACAGCTAATAAGGAAAATACATGCAGTATTTTAGGCAAAGAGGGTTGATCTCAGGACAGTATTATTAACCTTGCATATAAAATGAGAGCTCTCCAAGTGCCTAACTTTTATGTTTCCTTCTCTATAATGCAAAATATACTGGATTAGCTTTGTTCCATATTCAAGCAATTTGCATCCGTATTGCATTCCTGTGTTTAAAAGTCCTGTCTACGCAGAAAAATTCATTCTATTTTTTTCTAAAAGGTTAGCTAATTCTGTTTTTCTCTGGAGTCTTTTTTTAAATTATGAACATAATTGAATATCCCTCAGTCACTTACTATCAAATAGTACATGATTCCTTCATTTCATAGCAAAGAAGCGTAATCATGGTTCCCTGGGCCAATGTCAAATGTACAAGACAACCACTACCTCAGCTGGTATATACCTGGGACTATTCAATACATCAACTTCTAAGTGACAACTAGAAAGTGAGAATGCTAAAAGAGGAAAATGCTGCAGCATCCCTGTATTTTTTTTATTTACACGATTCACATTTTGTCTGAAATTTAAAAGTGATCAATGCCCAAGAAACACCTGCTGTAGAGTTTCAAGAACTGAGGGAATTGGGAGAGGTAGCTGTGAAGCTTCTGAACCCTCCTCTGAGCCAGTGAAAGAAGAAAATTAAATCATTTCCAACTTTTACTCCATATACTGAGAAATGTTTACTACAAAACTGCACATCTTACAATATACAAGGTTTTGCTTTTAATTTCATTTGTACTGTCCAAATTTGTGCTACCTCACTGCTTCTACTTCTAGTAAAATAGTTTCACTTTAATTCTGAAAGCATCGTATTGGATTTATACATTTATTGTGATGATGATATTCCCAGCAGTGACAGACTTGATATAGAACTGCAACAAGTTCTGAATGCACCCATTAATCCACACAAAAATGTCTGAATCAGATTATTTTCTCTAGCAAATACAGAAGTTGACAACAACGTAATTATTAACTTAAAATATCTATCCAAGTTTGCATCTAGGTAAATGTGAAGAAAATTAAGCCCCTTGCTGTTTATTGTTGGAGGAAAATCAGAATTAAGAAATGCAACCCAATTCAGGAAAAATAACTGGTCAACTATTATTAACTGTTCTTTGTAAATAAAACACAAGCATTTCCTGCTATGCCTGTCTTAGAATTTAATCACCCTTGAAAAGATCTCTTACCAAAATGAGTAATTGCTACAAACAACAAAACCAACAACAACCAACAAAAAGTTGTTTAGTGGAAAATACAACACCTCTGTTTAGTTTCAGTGGCTTTCCAAACAAATTTGGGTGTTGATTTGTTTCCTCCAGAAGAAAAACTGATAATAGAGTCAGTTATTTCTTGATGCAATCCCACTTATTTCCAAAGAAATAGAGAGAGATATATTCTGAGGATTATACAAACAATTTTATCTTTCTTTTATAGCAGAAGAACAAGAAAGTGATGGTAACTCTTCTCTAGCAGTTCTACATTCTGAATTCCTTTCTCTCCAGTTCCTTGAACTGACATCTACTTATGTATAATCACATCTAAATAAACAGTAACATGAAACTCATCAGTCGTCCTCTGACAAACTGATTAGACCACATGTAGTTTAAGTGTCACAGGACATTTTTCCATTTTTCTTCCTGATTCTAGTTAAACTACCTGGGCCCTATTAATGACAAAAGGATAGCCAGGGTGGCTTCACTGATCAGAAAGCCAGGAAGGGCTGTTGTGTCCCCTCTCCTGATCGATTCTAGAATAGACCCTTGGCTGCCTAAACAACATAGAACAAAAAACTTTCTCAGAAGTAATTCCCATGTGAACTATATTATAACTTTTAGGAAAAAAAAAACCAAACTGTGATTAAAACATTTGTAGTAATGAAGAATCCATACCAAAGCTTGATAAGTAGTTCCAGTGCAGCCTGTGCCTTTCTTTTGTTCTATTATGTCCGACTTCAACGTCTAGGCAATAAACAAGGGGCTCTAGTACTAGCAAATATAAGTTTCCCATGGGAGAAATCTTAAAGTAAGTTAGTATTTGTACAAAGCTAAAGTCACCTGAGCTTCTCGGTACAATGGTGTCTCTCACTACAGATTGGCATTGGTCTCTTCAGACATCCAAAAGTTGGGCATTTAGAATAAGTAAGCATCAAGACTACCCTAAAAAGTCAATCATGAGAGAAAAGTATGTGCAGAAATCACAGAATCACAGAATCTTTTGGTTGGAAAAGACCTTTAAGATCATCAAGTCCAACCGTACCTGTCCACTACTAAACCATGCCCCTAAGTACCTCGTCTACCCGTCTTTTAAATACCTTCAGGGATGGGGACTCCACCACTTCCCTGGGCAGCCTGTTCCAATACTTGACAACCTTCTCCGTGAAGAAGTTTTTCCTAATATCTAATCTAAACCTCCCCTGGTGCAACTTGAGGCCGTTGCCTCTCGTCCTATCACTTGTTACTGGGAGAAGAGACCGACACCCACCACGCTACAACCTCCTTTCAGGTAGCTGTAGAGGGCGATAAGGTCTCCCCTCAGCCTCCTCTTCTCCAGACTGAACAACCCCAGTTCCCTCAGCTGCTCCTCATAAGACTTGTTCTCTAGACCCTTCACCAGCTTCGTTGCCCTTCTCTGGACACGCTCCAGCAACTCCATATCCTTCTTGTAGTGAGGAGCCCAAAACTGAACACAGTACTCGAAGTGCGGCCTCATCAGTGCCGAGTACAGGGGAAGGATGACTTCCCTGGTCCTACTGGTCACACTATTCCTGATACAAGCCAGGATGCCATTGGCCTTCTTGGCCGCCTGGGCACACTGCTGGCTCATATTCAGGTGGCTGTCAATCAACACCCCCAGATCCCTCTCCGCCAAGCAGCTTTCCAGCCCCTCATCCCCAAGCCTGTAGCATTGCATGGGGTTGTTGTGACCCAAGTGCAGGACCCGGCACTTGGCCTTGTTGAACCTCATGCAATTGGTCACAGCCCATTGGTCCAGCCTGTCCAGGTCCCTCTGTAGAGCCTTCCTACCCTCAAGCAGATCAACACTTCCACCCAGCTTAGTGTCATCTGCAAACTTGCTGAGGGTACACTTGATCCCCTCATCCAGATCATTGATAAAGATATTGAACAAAACTGGCCCCAACACTGAGCCCTGGGGAACACCACTCGTGACCGGCCTCCAACTGGATTTAACTCCATTCACCACCACCCTTTGGGCCCGGCTACCTAGCCAGTTTTTAAGCCAGCACAGAGTATGCCTGTCCAGGCCACGGGCAGCCAGTTTCTCCAGGAGAATGCTGTGGGAGACAGTGTCAAAGGCTTTACTGAAGTCCAGGTAGACAACATCCACAGCCAAATATGGTACCATCTACAGAATAGTGCAGTTTTGTGAGACAAAAACCACATCGCAACTCTGTTTTTTCACTCTCTTAGTTATTCTCCATAATTTTCTCATTTGTTTTGTCTGTTTTTCATGTTTTGGACCATGTACTTCAGTACTGGTCCACAACTTTGCCAAGTACAGTTGTAATATAACTTCCCTACAACCTCTTAATACTTTTGTTCTTTATACATTTAAGGATTATTATGGTCCTCTTGCCTACAAGACAGTGCTGAAGGATGATATTTCACTGTGACCCAGTTAGCACTGGCCAGGATAGAGCACCCGGGCTCTTAAAGATGGTAAAATTTCTTCCCAACTGATGAGCTTGCACGTAGAAATATTAAAATGCCTATTTCTTCCTTGCACTGTCTTACTAAATGATTATATCATTCTGTGTGAGTGACATGCCTTTACAGATTAACTGTATTAATTAACTGGCTTATAGTCACAAAACAAGGAAGACCCACAATTACATTTTATAAATGTCTTACTGGATCACATTGTGTTATGTGTTGCTCCGGTATACAGTGGAAAGTGACTTCTCATCTCTTACTTTTGGGTCCCCACAGAAGTTAAAGCAGAAGTTAAAGCAATAGTTCCTCTAAATTACGCCATCATAATTTTTGCTGCTATTATCAGTGACCCATCAGGTATAGTGTAAGAAAACTGATACTCATTTCCTTCCCCTCCTGTGAATGACATGATTACAGGAATTCCTGCTCTCTGATTCCCTAGTCGTCTGCTGATGGAGAGCTCTTCATAATGGGGATTTTCCACTAATTATCTCTAGCCATTTTAAATTGTGTGTGTTGAAAAGTGACTTTGTAGAGCAAAGTTTCTAGCCTAGGATCTTTCCTCACAGGTGTCTTCATAGTTTTACTTCTATTCCATACTTTTACTTCTGTTTTACCAACATAACTAGAAATAGAGTCAAAGACTCTATTTTTTCAATCAGTAAAATTTATCTGTTGACACTTTCCAACTTTCCCGTTAAATTAAAGGTCTATAAACTGCAGAGAGTTAAAATTTATGGCATTTGGCTTTGTTGTAAAGGGATTTATAATAAAGTATATTTTAATTTCAGATGAAGCTTTCTCCTGTAGGTTATCTGGTTGTAAGCTTCCTCTCACGTGTTACATCAAAGTTCTACCTCTTCCTTGTCTAGCAATTAACTGGTATCTCACTTCTATCTGAGTAGAGAAACAAGCCACCTACCTCAATGGGTCATCTGTTTTCTAGCAGAACAATGACTTCGGGCTGGTTGGGGTTGTTTTGATAATATGATCAATGTTAGGTATCTTGAAATCCTGAATCTTTAAAACGTGACACATGGGTAACTACACTATCCAAAAGCCATGGGGTAGAGCCCATAGAAATCCATAAATATCTCCTGTTTGTTTCAAAACAAACCTTGAAACCTAAGTATTTAACAACTATGATCCATGGTAGTATATGCAACCTGTTGTTTCCCATGTCTCTCCTTCCTGATTTCTATCCACTAACCTACATTTGCAAAAGTTGTAAGCTGGAGGCTGAAAGAATATTTGGGGAGGTATCACTCTATTGCTGTCTTCTGCTATTCCCTAGACATCCACCACTGGCCGCTGCGAGAGATGGGATCCTGGACTAAACAGACCTTTGGCTTGACTGCTTTTATGTTTCTATGCTCCTGTGAGCCTGAAAATTCTCTGTTTGCACAAGTTAGCTTGTGATTGATAAATTCTTAGATCCCATGCGTACTGATACACTCGAGTCTGAGGTGCAAACTCTCTAATTGTTCCTGAACAGCTTGCTATAATACCAAGAACTGAGACCAGGGAAGTGGGGCTGGAATACGGAAATGTGAGAAGATATGCTTGAGAGGATTGAATGATTACTGAGATAAGGAAAGGATGGGAGCTGGAACAAGGTTTCAAAGAGATATGGGACTAGGATGTAAGCCTCAGATGAGCCAGGATGTGCATCTTCAGACTGGAAGTTAGGACATATGTGAGAAAATGGAAGACTGAGACACAGGCTGCAGGGCAGGTAGTGACGGAGAAGAAAAGGGAATGCATGCTCCTTTTGAATGCAGATTAGGATCCAGGATTCCTCAGTTAGTTGGTAAAGAGACAATATAAAATATTACTTTATCTCTCCCTAATGATTGAGCTGCACAGAATTCACAGATGATAGTTTTCTCCTGCTTTTATTTGCTATTAGCTCATGTCACCAGAATTTGTTCTAGAAACTCCTGAGTTTTGAACTTTTTGGATGAGCCCCAGGGATGTAAATTTGCCTCAACAGGATAGAATTTCTGATGGTTGTTTTTCTAGATTGCCTTTTAGGAAGTTAGCTTCTAAAAGTATTTTGGAGAGTGTTAAGATTGCAGAGTCTAAACCATTCAAAAAGTAGAGAGTACTCAAACTCAAGCTGCTTGTGAAAACTTAATTCAAACTCCTGGAATATATGTACTATGATACAGTCTTTTATTTATGAGATCACATACTATTTTTACCACAGGCCATTCCTTCCTTCAGTACACAGGATACCTAGTGTTCAGAGTATGAAGTCATGAAGTAGCCTGTTGTTTGTATGACCCTTTCCTCATCTAGTACAAAAGCTACACAGTGTAGTGACTGAGGCAGAATATTTCAAGACGAAAAAGCTGGTTGTGTGTTTTGGACAGAAGAGTATCTCCTGAAAAACTGGATTCTCTCCTTGTCTCATTTCAATGAATCCTGTGTGAGTCTGAAACTCATTTAATTCAGGTTTGGGATAGGCGATGAGAGAGATGTATTTTTCACTTCCTAGGTACTCAGCCTCATGCTCTGGAGACTTCTCAACTGCAAGCGAAATTGATGTCAGATGTGATTGCCAAATGAAGTGTAAAAATAAATGCTATATCCTTGACAAATGTAGCCATCCAAAACAAGCAGACAAAACAACACATACTTTTGACACTAATATAATTGTACCTTAGTTCTCTGTGTATAAAATGGGGATGAATGGACTAATGTTTGTGAAGCTGTCACCTGCCAGTGATACGTGTCAAAAGAATCATAGAATCATAGAATATCCTGAGTTGGAAGGGACCCACGAGGATCATTGAGCCCAACTCCTGACCACACAGGGCAACCTAAAAGTTAAACCATGTATCTAAGAGTGTTGTCCAAATGCTCCTTAAACACCGACAGGCTTGGGGCCATGAGCACTTCCCTGCGGAGCTTGTTCCGGTGCTTGACCACGCTCTCAGTGAAGAACTTTTTCCTAATATCCAGTCTGAACTTACCCTGATTAAGCCATTCCCTTATGTCCTATCACCAGACACCAGAGAGAACAGATCAGCACCTCCCTCTCCACTCCCCCTCATGAGGAAGTTGTAGACAGCAATGATGTCGCCCCTCAGTCTCCTCTTCTCTAAGCTGAACAAACCTAGTACCCTCAGCCGCTCCTCGTAAGTCATGCCCTCTAGTCCCTTCACCATCTTTGTTGCCTTCCTTTGGACACATTCTAATATTTTTATATCCTTCTTATGTTGTGGAGCCCAAAACTGCACACAGTGCTCAGGGTGAGGCTACACCAATGCTGAGTATAGTGGGACAATCACTTCTTTTGACCAGTTAGCTACACTGTGCCTAATGTACCCCAGGATACGGCTGGCCCTTTTGGCTGCCAGGCACATTATTGACTCATCTTGAGCTTACCGTCAACAAAACCCCCCAGATCCCTTTCTGCAGGGCTGTGCTTGCACTCCAGGCTCTTGTCCCCTAGTATATACATACATCCAGGATTACACCATCCCAAGGAAAATTATTTAGAGCATAGAATGGTGTTTCTTAAAAAAAGCATGAACTAAACACCCTAACATGGGGATAAAACAAAATGTTGAAGGGTATTCATGAATGTCATTCACTTTATATGCTGAATGAGACAGAGATGATATGAAAAAGGAGCATTAGTGCAATTTGGGAATATGACATAATGCATACACTCAATGTGCACTGCCAATTAATAACTAGTTCAAGGGGTGGAAAGCACAGGAGCAGGTCTGAAGGTGGGATCACAGGCTGGGGATTTTTAAGTCTGATTCAGCATAAGATGAGGAGTGGGAGGAGGAGCTGCCTGTTGAGCTGAACATAGATGAGACTCAAGGATAGCAGATAGCAGCTCCAGGGATTGGAGAGTATGGAAGGCATTTCTCAAAAGCCATGTCATGAATTGGCTGTGATTTTCACAGTTGACTTTTTAGAACTGAACTGAAGTTGCATGGGCATTTGACTTTGCAAACTTACTATTGCTTCAGTTACTTTTTCATGTATAACATTTATTTATAATGGAGAGCATAAGAATGGTTTAGAACAAAATGAAGAAATGTTTGTGAAAGAAGATTATAGTTTTAAAGTAAGAGCAAGAGATTGAAAGGAAGGTACCTTAAGAGACACTAGAAAGTTAAAAAGGAATGATGGAACTTTGGAGGACCACAGAAGTAAAGAGAAGACCACAACAGATTCAGGTAATGCAATGAGGAAGGAAGAAAAATTTTGGGTATGTGGAAAAGAGGCTGCAATATGATGACAGATGTTTAAAGAACAAGAATTTTAGTTTTCTGGACACAAATGAAAATCTCACTTTGCAGTCATTCTAAAGGAAGAAATGGTAAGGTCAGTAAGGAGTCTTATGAGAGTCTCATCACACAATCTTGTCTTTGTGGAAAGTAGGGTTGGATCCTTCCCACTTACAAGGCTCTGTGCGGCACATATTTTGAGTCTCCTGGCAAGGGAGGGAGTGTGCTGTTTAGCATACTCTCCCATCCACCTTATAGTTCAATGAAGTCCTGGTGGAAAGATCCTGTAGTAAATTTCCTGACTATGTCCTGCCCTACCTCATTTTTCCAAATGGCCTTTTAGCATATAAAACAGCAATGCATTAATCCAATCTGAAGGTACTGATGATCATGGCACAGTCCTCATCCAACAGGAAAGGACAAGTTGCCTAAAAAAGCAACTTTGTTCATTGCTAGAACAGGCTCAGACACTTTGAATGAAACTGAAGAAAAATGGTTTTGCTTTGAAAATGAAAAGGTTTGCAAAAAATTACCATTTTTTCCAGTTTTTGTCTACAAAGTATGTGTCAAAATATTGTCAAAATTATCATCACAGTGATTTGCATTAAGATAATCTTATTATGATTTTTAATAATTTGATTTTTAAATTAAATTTCCTACAAGAAATTTCTTAAAGAATGTTTTAAAAACTGACCAATTTTAAGCCTTATGAAATAGAATTCACTTCACAATTTCATATTTTGCAGGTTTTTTTCTCTCAGCCAGCTCTAAAGAATTAAAAACTACATTATGGATCTTACTGAGATAAAGCAGAAGCCAGATCACCAGTCAAAAACTACTCATTCCTTTTCATATATGTAGCATCACTTTGATTTATGCAGGCGAGCAGTGCAGTTCCACAAATGGGATATACACTGTTCCCCTGTGCTTCCCACTGCACACTGTTATCTGGCCCTATCACTCATCTGATTGCACATGCACCGAGATCAACATGGTGGTCCAACTGAAAATTGGCCAGTTTTTAGCCACATGAATGCTCATATCAGCATAGAAAGGTGACAGAAATTTATAGCCAGTCATTGAGGAGGGGACAGGACCACTACTTTTGCAGCAGCTTTATCATGCAGCAACTTGCCTGTGGTGAAACCACACACTAAACCTCACGGAGGCTGATCTTATTCAAGCTCCGCAGTATGAGAAACACCAGGAAAATAAAGCAATACCATATGCCAGATTTAATGGAAACAGGGTTGAAGGTTCCTGTATATTTAAGCCCTTTCTTTCAACACTGTTCTTACAGACCCCACAGGAGGAGATCTTCAACCTGTAAGTAGAAAGATCTTGTTTAGGAGGAGACTAAAAAAGGTTTGATTTACCAAATCCAGTACTTGATTAATATTTGTGATCAAATAGTTTTTTTGATCCACTAATGAAAACCTAGAAAGAAATTGGATTTAGAAAGAATAAGGAATTTTCTTTATATATACGAATACAGACACAGATGCCACTCCAAAGATAGGTTATGGTAAGATGAGAAGCTAGGTTCATGCAACAACGCCCTCCTGCTGAAATGGCGTCATTCCGTCCTCCTTCAGTCTGCACACTCTTCTGTGCTGTCTTTGTGGGGGCTTCGGTACCTGTCTGACATAAGTCACTTCAACTCACTAAGGTGGCAAAAAGCTATTCGCTTTTTTTTTTTCCCTAATGGGTTTAGTAGGTTGGAGAACAAATGCTATTAATGGTGGCAGGGCCCTAAATATAGCTGAATGTCATAGCTGACAGCTTTTCTCAGCAAAATGTCACTAAACCAACATGAAATGATGCTATTTTAGACTTGGACTTACAGTTTGAGGACAGTATAGAAAAGCTAGTTGTAGAAAATGATCGTAAAGTTGATTTGGTGTAAATTGCATGGTAAGAAAACAAAAGCAGGTCTGTATCTAAGCCTCTTGATTTCATAAGGCAAGTTTTGGTAAACAAGGGACCTAGTTAACCAAGTCAACTGAACTGAGGAGGTCAGGAGTTTGAAATGGAAATGATCTGCTGTTTCTTCAAGGGGCAGGTGCTAACACAGTGCATAAAAAGGATAATTGAGAATAAGTAGAAAGTTTTCAGGGAAAAAGGGACTGACTAGCAAAAAAGCTTTGATACATATCAAGAACCACAGAGATAAGATGATATTTTCTGGAGCAGAATGAGGGAAATGGCAGCAGGTAGTACTGAACAGGAGAGCGTCAAATTGGAGAGTGTCTGCTAGTAGATTTCTTTGGGAGTTATTCTTGGGATTGATCTTATTGTTTGGCAAAGAAGAGAAAATAAGCTTATTGCATTGGCTGGTTTCACAAAATTAGGCAGCATCATCAACACAGCTGCAGTGGGATGTCATATGGAACAACAATGAATGACCTTGGTGATTTAACTAATGGAAACAAACCAAACTGCCATAATACAAAATGCAAGGTCATGCACTTGGAGGCTAATAAAAATTTTGATGTTAATGGAGAACTTTCCCAGTAAATGAGTGGTGTAGAAAAGAACATAGGTACTTCTAAAATGGATAATGGTTATCTAATGTAGTTGTGCAAAAAGGCAACTGCACACTCAAGACTGCAATAGTTCATGGAAATATGGAAATATTAATGTACTGTACAATGTAGTAATTCAATTTAAAATGGAATATTATGGGAATTTGAACCCACATTCAAGACAGATGAGTTCAGACCGGGACAGGTGGCAATAAAGGCTAGTAGAATGACCAGTGGAAGGAAGATCTGTTGAGCAAGAAGAGACTAAAAGATTTTTGTTTAGTCTAGCAAAGGAAGGCTGAGAGGGAATATGATTACTGTCTATAAATATATCAGGGGTAAACACCAGGGAGGGAGAAGAGCTATTTAAGCCAGAGGATGAATACTGGCACAAAAGCAAATGGATAATGGATTCTTGAGTAAATTTAGTCTGGAAATTAGAAGAAGGTTTCTAACCACCAAAACAATGAACTTCTGGAACAGATTTGCAACAGGAGTAGGGGGTAAACATATCAAACTACCATTAAGATGGAGCTTGAAAGTTTCTGGAAGGGATTATATGACACAGTTTCCTGTAATAGCAAGAAACTGGACTCACTGACCTAGGCAGTCTCTTCCAGTCTTAAGCTCCTATATTCTGGTTTGCACTGTCATTTCTTCTCCATAAAGACAAGAGGTTTATCCAACTAAACCCCTCAAATGTTTAAAAACTAATAAAAATAATTTTGCAAGTAAAAATTATGTTGATTATTGTAAACTCACTGCAAGTGATTTCAGAATATCACTTTATTGGGTATTACATTCTTAGTCTTTAATGTATTGCAAGGTCTTCTGCAGGGAGGTTGCCCAGTTTGGAACATAAGTTACTCTTTACTTTTTCAAAACTGAAATATGGGATGTGGCATAAAGGTCATTTGAAGACATATTATATCATGCAATGAACAGCAATCTTATACGATAGTGTATATTGTATCATTATTTGACCTTTTGAAAGATCGCTTTTGGTTAAATAAGATGTAAATTAAACAGCTGAATGCAATTTATTTATAGATACATATTGATTTGTTTGTAATTATGAAAAGTATATGTACTTCAACAACCATAATGAAAACCACAGGTAATGTTTTGTAGAAAGCAATTTCTTCCAATGTTTTATAGTATGGGTTCTGTTATATACAGTACAAACATATACACACATATGGTATATTTTCATTAAGAGCTTTAGTCTATAAAGAATAGCTGCAATGCCTAATGAAACTCAAAAATCGGAACACCAATAGAGGGACTATTATATAATAACAACAAAATGATCAAGGTGTTACTGATCATGTGTTTTAAGATTCTACTTTTTTTGTTTGGTTTTGTTTTTTAATCTTTTTCCTTCCACAATTTCTTGAAGTTGTGTTGGGCAACCAACTAGTAGACCAGAATTCCATTATGCCATGACCATGAAAACGCGACATGTTCCATCAACCAATACGGTTTGTCCACATCTTTCTTCTTTGTGATGGCCAAGGGGGATTGAGGCTAAATAGACAAAGAAGTGAGATTAAGGACAGAAAAGAAAGAGAAATATTGGCAGAAACGGTAGGGGAAGAAAGTAGAGAAAAGAATAAGACAAAGAGGAGAAATAAAACTGTTTAAGGCAGAGATTACGAGATTTGTGGGGAGGGGCAGTATAGAAGCCAATGGTGACACGAAAGAAATGTTGGGGTCACATACTTTACAAAGGATTACACTCTATTTTTGCTTCCACAGGTAGTGGAAACACACAGACATTTCTATAAACATAAGTTTTATCTGCATTCCAAACAGCTTTTTTCCAAGCCAATCTTCAAATCAGTTGTAATAAACTGTGTTCTAAAGGGTTTAATGAACAACTACTTTCCAAGTGTTACATATATGGAGTATTAAAAGACATCTTGTTCAAGTATTTCCTCTTCTTTCCTCAGAACTCTGTTCTAGACACCCGGAAAATTAGACTGATGTAAACCTAAACAGTGTTCAGGCTGAAGAAGTCCTTCAGTCAAAGGAACATGTTTCCTTCTAATTCTGGAACAAATGCTGCTATTCTTTATCATAGATAAATATTGCTGATAGCAGGAGGTAGCTTTAAACTATGTTCATTCTGTTCCTACAATATACTATGCATCACTTGAAGGTTGGCTAGGTAGTGTTCTTAAGATTCCTGCTCAAACACAAACTCTTCAAAATGTTTCAGATTACTCCTTCTCAGTTCAAATACAGTTGACTGCTTTTGGAGACAATTTTACTCCATGACAGATAGAAGGATGTCACTCTTCTTGTAAGTCATTGAGCATACTGTTGGTTCAGCTTTGTTGAATTTATCTACTGCCAGTCAATACCTTTGACATTTTTTCATGAAGTTGCTGACATCAGGCCTGTCCATGAAAGCGGTGGTGTGGAGCCTATAAATACATCCGTTTCAGATTTTTGGTAGCCTATAAATACATCCGTTTCAGATTTTTGGTGCTCATGAAGAGATTTTACTGCTTAGTGTTTGAGCTAACACTAACTCTTTCAAACCATAAAAAAGAATTACTCGATCCGGATTATTCTTAAAAATAATCTGAATTATACATGGTTTTACAGATTAAGAGGAATTTACATAGGTGTCTCAACATTTTCCTCCTTTCTCCTGATGTCAGTTGAAAAAATAATGGAAAAATCATGGTGTATCTCATTATTTTTTTCTACATTTGAACATACAAATTCAAAAATAGGGTTACATGTCTACAGGGGGATAAGGGTTCTCTGGAGTTATAGACTTTTATATATAAATACATTTCAGTACAGTTCCAAAATTGCAAGCAAAACCATTAAAATTTCTTTTTTAACTGTATAATCTAAAACATTAATGAAAATGGTCTATTGCTACATTGCTACGTAAAAGTCCTAGATAACACTGTTAGGTAATGTCTATTGCTAGGGCAGTGGTAAGAGGAAGGTGCTCTTTAGTTACTTTTTTAATGACTAATAAGAGTGATAGGTTTCACTTAACGTGTTCTAAATTAGAAAACCACTCATCTTCTACAGTCCATCTCTGGATGCATCAGAGCTCTCAAAAACATGTTCTTAAGTCCTTTTGAATTTCTTTCTGAACTTCATCAGAACTTAAATATTTATGGATAAGCACTGCTGTAGAACAAAATACGTCTTCTTGAGATGTGCAACTGGAAAGGTTGGAAAATATGTAATGTGGAGGACGACTTAACGTGGTTTTGACTTTTACCAGCCCAGAAGATATTCAAGGCTGACCAATGGAAATGATCAGGAGCCAGCTGACCTGATGGAGTGTATGAGATTCAATGTTGAAATTTCAACAGCTGTCTGGTTACTATGAACATAATTAGCTGGATGGTGTGGTGCTGTAGAACAAAGTATATGAATTTACAGGGCAATTTTGAGGACACCTTCAAAAGGGGTGGTGATTCATCTCCATGGCACTTCCTTCCTTGGCAGTGGTTGTGTTAGAGCTGTTTCGCCATCAGCTCACCTCTTTCTTTCAGGCATGAGCGATGGTGGTGCAAGATGCACCAGCCCTGAGGTAACTCCACCCTCCCCCACCAGGTAGCCCTTCCAAGCTTCATCTGATGGCTAGGATGGTGTGAAAAAAACCCATTAATTCCCATCAACAACATACAGTTACAGTGTTGGAGAAGCTTTTGGCTTGAGTTGTTGACTGAAGTCTGTGTCTCTGGGTGGGACCGTTAGGAAGAAATTAGTTGTTGTGACAATAGAAGATAGAAAATTTCTGGTCTCTCCCACACATTTAAATTATTAACCAAACACATCAAGGCTGGTGGAAGAAGGAGCCAGCCCTTAAGTGACTTCTGTGCTTCCCGAGATCAAGACTGCTCCGCGGGCTCCCCAGGCTGATCCCGCAGGAGGCTCCCAGCTCCGGGCTGGAAATGGCGCCAGCAGCTTGAACCCGGCTCCTTGCGCATGCAAGAGTCTCTCTCCAGGGGACACTGCTCCGCGTGGTTGACACGAATTGATACCGGCTAGAGGAGGGAGGGCGGATATTTGCTCGCTCTCCCTCCCTCTTCTGGGCAGAGGAGGATAAGTAAATAGGGCAGAGTGGGACCAGCGCGCAAGACGGGAGGCTGAGCTGCCCAAGTCCTCGAAAGAGCGGGCGTGAGTGCCATGGCCAGCGCGGGGGGAAGGAGCCGCGCAAGGGAAGTGCGCATCCTCCATTTTGGCGGAGGGCGGGCGGAGAGCTTGGCTCCCGGCGCCTGGCCGCCGTCGCCGCCCGGAGCACTGCTCCCCACCCCGCGGCATTGCCGGGGGCACCCGCCTCCTCTTCCCGCGGGGAGGCGGGCAGAGGCGCCTCAAATGGACGCCCCGCTGCGCCTCACGTTGGTTCGAATTGGTCCCAAGCTTCCCGCAGCAGCTTCCGACAAAATGGAGGACGCCACCACTGCTACCACCACCACCACCACCACCAGCTCCTCCAGGAGCCATGTCGGCGGCTGACATGGCGCCCTCCTCCGCAGCGGGTGGGGGCAGGAGGGCGTCCTAGGGCGAGGGCGGCGAGGAGGCGCTGCTCGGCAGGGCAGGCTGTGGGGGCGCGGGGGAGGCGCCCTCCCTGGGATACGTGCGCTATCTCCCTTTCCCCTGTGGGAGCGCGTCCATTATCCACGCTCTGTCCCTCATGGAAATGGCCCCAGGTTCAAAGCACCGCTGAGGGAAGGAGCGGGGTGAGACCTCTCGGAGGAGTCCTACCAGCCCTATCGCTCGGCGGCGGGTGGGGGGGAGCGGACACGGAGAGGTGAGCCAGCTCCCCACGGCCGGGGCTGTGGCGTCCACAGGGACCGAGCGCAAGGCTGGGATGGGCAGCGCAACCTCCCCTCCGGCGAAGCGCGGCCGGCCCGGCCCGGCAGCAGCGCAAACTTTTGCAAGTTGCTGCTGTCAAAGAGCTGCGCGGGGAGCGGGAGCGCAGCCCACGGACGCGGCTAACGAGCCGGCGGGCAACGATCCGGGCTCCTCAAACCTGATGGATCGGAGTGGGAAGAACCCCAGGCATGGCCAGGAGGAAGATTGGCAGTTTATAGGGTCAACCGGCTGCGGGCGGCTCTGATGGATGGGCGGTGCACCCACTCCGCTAGCCCAGCGTGGAGCCCGCCCTCTGGGGGAGCCAATGGCGGGGCAGGGAGGCGGATCTCCCCCAGCTCGCTTGGCCCGGTTCCTCCTCCCCTTCGCTAGCAGCTGCGCTTCGCCCGGGACTGGACCGAGTTAGAGTTGAGACGCCGGAGGAGTAGCGCAGAGTGCGTGCGTCCCCCGCGGGGGGGTGGGGTGGGTGGCTGTCCGTGCCTGCGAGCGGTGGGGAGCCGGGTAAGGTGGGGGTGCGGGGTGCTGCGCCTCAGGGGCGGGCGGGCGGGCGGTTGGCGGCGCGGAACTGCCCCTAGGGCGGGGATGGGGAGAGCAGCCGCCGTGCCTCCGAGCTAGCCGGGCTAACTACCCCACAGTGTCGTTGGCGCTGCGCCGCCACCTCTCGCGGCGGCGGAGGGGGCGCGGGCAGCACCG
>VYZW01009497.1:4513-24192 GCA_013401315.1 Balaeniceps rex | reverse complement strand
AATAATGTTATTACCATGCCAGGTAAGTTTCCGTGAAAATGCAGTCTTCCTTGGAGTGTCTCTCTCCGAGGACTGTTTTTTTTTTAACATTAAAATGTCATTGGATAAAGTCACAAATAGTCCTGGTAGTAGGGTTTAACGCTGCTTTTATTAATGGACTATATTATAAGGTTTATTCTTGCTTGCTGTCTCCTTAGAGTCCTGGAATGAGGAAAGAATTGTCCTATTCCAGCTTTGATATTAAATTAGAAAGGTGGAAGATTAAATCCCTTTGAACTAAGGCAGGTATAGACTTCAGGTCTAATGTATCTGTAGTGAAGAGAAAGGATTTGAGATGCATCAAGCAAGGATCAGTAGAAGACAGCTCTCAGGAACGTAAACTGATCTTAAAAGCTTTCCTTTCCGTGATCTCCATGTACAGTACCTCTCTCCTGTACTCTCTGTTTCTCAAGTATTGTCTGTTATGGTCAGTGTTGTCCACAAAGTCTCTTAAGAAATTAATGAGACAAAGCAGTTAATTAATAGGAGAAGGTGTTGAATACTGACAGAACAAAGACTTGATATAGCAATGCTGTAAAAGACCTGTTTAACTGTACCAAACTTGGACACAGAGCTGGCTTAGAAGGAAACAGAATTTTTTAGATTTTGAACTCCACAGCTAGAAGATTTATGGAAGCAGTACTTGAAAACTTGAAACATATTTGTTTCTCAGAGCAATAAAGCAGACTTCCCACAATCGGTTTGCAATGCCAATTGTTAAGATAAATGAGCCTTTTAAATAAAGTAACTAAAGGTAAATAAAGATATTACCTTTAGTTAATGTGTGAATGTATAATATAAATACTAAATTGCATTGCTGTAGTAATGGAAATAGGAAAACTCCCAATCTTCCTAATATACAATTAAGACAATCTTGTAGCCTCTTATCAGTTCTTTATTTCATTAAACTTTAAGTTCCTGGGCATTAGGAGAAATTATTCCAAAAGTTAGGTCTTGAA
Source organism: Balaeniceps rex (assembly GCA_013401315.1). NCBI lineage: Eukaryota > Metazoa > Chordata > Aves > Pelecaniformes > Balaenicipitidae > Balaeniceps > Balaeniceps rex. Next base: position 23,194 of record VYZW01009497.1, on the reverse strand, counting down.
CTGGAATTGAGACTTTTGATTTTTACTCAGTCTGTAGCCTTTTTTCTTTGAGTTTTATTTTTTAATTCTGTCTATTTAGCAGTATGCTTTTTCAGTAGCCTTATAAGGTAGCTGCATGTGTAAATACCACAGTGGAAACAACCTCTGCATCAGGCCGTGCCTTGTGTAATTAAGCAGTGGTTGAGAGGCTGTGACTCCTAGGCAGATGTCTACTTAGCAGCTCATTCCTATGGACAAACAGCCGTTATTTTTTCAGTGACTAACTTTAAACTTTCTATGATATTAATGGTTCCACAGGCTCAACACCTGTAATACTATAAGTACTCAAACATTGTATCCAAAATGGAATTATGGCAAGATTCTCAGCAGAAATGGTGGAAAATTAGAACTGCTGTTGCAGTGTCAACACTTTCAACACACACAAACTTAAAAACTCTCTACAAAGGAAATATAAATTGGAGAGGCTTTATATAAGCAATAATGAATTATTTTTTTTTTAATCAGGCATATTGAGTCATGAACCTTCAGGCAATTTCTTATTATGTAAACTGGAACACAGTTTTAACAAATACGAAATATTGTGTAATGCCCTAAGTGGCCAGAGCTGCTTATGCTGTTCAAAGATTTACAGAATGTAGAGGAGACTTTTTCCCTTCCCCAGACTGTATATGGCCACCTTAAGCTAATTTTAATGGAGATTTGATAGGTTAGATCAGGTAATATGTTATTGATTGCAGAAATTGATCTGAATTCACCAAATTGAACATATGTTCAATACATGTATATGTGCATGTATGTATAACCTAAAATGCAAGTGCTTGGCAATGTTCTTGGCAACATTGTATGTATGTATGTATACAGTGTATATATAACTACATCATGTGGAGTCTTCACATCCAGATCTAGTTAGGCAACAGAGAATTTTGGGCATGCCAAGATAATGGTATACAATAACAGTACTACTGTGCTTGAGAGAGTTTTTGATAGTTTTGATTGCCACTAAATGTTGAAAAAATTTTTGATAGAGTTGTTATGGCTTGTTTCTCTGAGTCCTGGGGAGAACAGGTCCTAGTGAACAGTTTTTCAGCTGCTCTTCACTACTATACCAAGCATGTGAGCATGAAGAACAAAAGTTTAGGAATCCTATTTAGAACAGACAAAGGGCAAACCAGCTTATTACTAGTAGATATCCTCAGCAAGTGCAGGAACCTTCATCATTTGTAGTTCAAGACCCCGAGCAATGTGTACTTGTGTTCCTAATTCTTTTAGTTTTATAGTCCAGGTAAGTATTTGACTTACCAAGTATTTGACTTTAAAGCCTTTGCTCCCAAGATGAACTATAATAGAGAATCATGATGGCAAGAAGTGCAGATTTAGTTTTAAAATAACATTTCTTTGCAATAGTAAATACATCTTGAAGTGGAAGATAGATGTGTCTTAATGGATCAGAAACCCATAAGACAAATAAAACCAAATTGAGTCAGATTTTTAGTTTTAAAAATAATCCCTTGATTCAACATTTATATTGCCTTATTAATAAGATAATAAATTACTGGATGTTAAGAAAATTGCCTTAGGTGAAAGTCAGAAGTGTTGCTTCCAATGTCAAGAGAGCTAACATTTCATCTCTGAAATATAGTTTCAGTACATAGGATGTCAAGAACTGTCACTGTATAAACCTTTAAAACTTTGTAAGAGGAAGAGTAAAGTGAGTGTGATACTTTGGAAGCAAGAAACATGATTAAGCAAAATGGAGGGGGAAAAAAAAGTAACCATTAAATCTTCCTTCTTCAAGATGAGTACAAAACCATTTGAGGAATTGTCCGTGCTGCATGGAAGAATGGAAGAACCAGATGTAGCTTTGAACAGGGACTTTAAGGCAGCCTGCTTATAAGAAATGGGGGGAGAGGGGAAGACAAACAAACAGCAACAAAACAAACAAACCAACCAACCAACCCCCAACTGCACAGCACAACTTATACCACCTGAGGAGCTTCCACCAAGCTCTCTTAAATAAAGGCAGGCAATCAAAAGAAGCCATGGTACCCTGCTAAAATATGTTGCCAATTTTGACTCACCCTCATGGTGAACAGGTGAAATGTGTTAGCTTAAACTACTTCACAGTTTCCCTTTGCACACTTACTGTATTTCATATGATGTGTGATAATTTAAGTGGTAATATAAATTCAAATTCATGAGTTTTTACCATCTTTGTATGCCTTGGTATTGCATAACCCCTTTGGCAATTTTATATCTGAGATATATGTGGAAATATGAGAAACTTGTGTACCGCTTTTTAGTAAGTATATGTTGAAGGAATAGAGGGGGGAGCTAAAGTTTGCCGATAGAGAAAAGATCGGTCATGAGAATAATGAGTTAGGTAGAGATAAAGTATCTTAGGCCTATCTGTAGAGGCTTGGAAAGGTTACATGGTAATGCTTTCTTAATTTTACATTTTTACTTCACTTCTTTGAGCTACTTGTTTTTATAATAACTGCAAAAATTATTTACTTTTTTTAATAGAGCTGTGTTCAAGTACATGTATGTACTTAGTATATGTATGTATGTATAAAAGTAGGTATAGAAGGTGTGTAAGAATATACTGTATGCTCATATATCCAGTTCAATAATTTTTGAAGCCATAGTTAAAGTTTAGGTTAAATAAGTACTGAGTTCAAAATATACATATTAAAAATTATAAAGAACAATTTGGGAGAAAATAGAAACAAGTGAACTACTGTATTTTTTAAAATGTAGATTTCAAAGCTAGTACAAATTTTCTCAAACTTATAAAGCTATTTCCCTATTTTGGCTCAAAATCAGAAGTGATACGTGCTAAATTTCAAACCGAATTATTTGATTCTTTGCAGTTAGAAAGTTAGTGCTTAGAGTTAGTGTTTGGGGTGAAATATGTTGTCAATAGCATTACTTCCTTAATTTCTAGAGAATGGCTTCATAATCATTCTAATTGGAAAGGTTATGAGCTGGCAGCCAGTATCAGATATTGCAACCAGCTGTAAATAAGCAGGAAATGAGAAAAGGGAAAGAAGGAGCCACAAAGTTACGTGCTGAAGGTTTGTATTAGTTTTCAGGCTCAAGCACAGTGATGGGGTCTGAGGGCAGGTCTCAGGGCAAGCTGATGCTGAAGTATGGCATAATAACTACGTGCACAAATACTGCATGTTGAAGCCGAGTATTAGAATGACTTGCAATATCATGGTTTTCTCATCTCATGCACTTACGATGAGAGAATGCTGCCTCTGGGTGCTGAGGGTCCTGCCACGCCTGACTGTCCCTGCCTGGCCTCCCTCAGGGCTCCCAGACCCTGCCTGTGGCCCAGGACCCCATGCCAGCCCCCCGGGGGCCGGCCAGCCCTGCCCTTGCAACACCGCAGCAGGGCTGGTCTCCAGCTCCCCAGAGTCAGTCCCACCCATGGGCCAACAGCCTTGGGCTTGCCACATCCCCAGGGAGGTGACCGATGCCCGGGGCTGGGGCTGCCCCCTGGGCTGCCATGCTCCTGGCAGTGGCGGTGCAACAGGCCCTGGCTGCCAGGCCCTGCCCTGCCACCCCGGGAGAGCTGTGGAGTACCAGCCCCAGGGAGCCCCCAGTCCTTGCAGCACCCTGACACCCTGAGCCTTGCTCTGAGAGATGCACTCTGAGGATCTTTCAGACTGTTTCAGCCTTAATTTTCTGAATGTCGTGAGACAAAGGAGTCCAAAGGAAGTTGAGCAAGTTAGCTGTAGTAAGTTTAAAACATAAAGATGATTAGTTCTTTTTCTTCTCAAAATGTTTTTAAGTACACACAGGAATTACCTGCAGTTCCTCTCATGTCCTGGAGTATGGTTTTTTTTTCCTTTACTTTTTTCTTCCTTTCAAAGTTTATCCCACTAGCAGACAAAGATTAAGCCTCCCCCTCCTGCCCCCCAAATCCCTGTTGTTTGCTGTATACTTTCATTTGAACATCTGTTGTAGGGAAGTGGGATTTGATGGACAATTTTTATTAATGTGGACTAAAGGTGTTCTGGCACATGCAGTCAATATTGCTTTTTTCACAAAGAAGTCCTTGATTGTCTGCGTAAGCATCACTTAATACATGGCATCATTTGTGCTGCCAGGCCCCAGCAGGGAAAATGGGCGGAAGAGGCAGCTCCTGCATCAGTATCAGGAGGAGGAAGTTGTCCTCCTCTGTCCTCACCTGCCTCTTCTTCTGCCTCCTCCATTACCAGTCAAAAGACCACTTATAAGTCACAAACCAAAACTGAGGCGTGACCTATATTGAAAGAGCTTTGCCAGCAAGCCTGCAGCCATAGGTACGGGAAGCATAGGATGTATAAGCTACTTCCTTCTGCTGGTTCTATGTCAACCATCAGGCATGTCTTACCAACACAGACATGCTGCAAGACTGAGTCATACTAGGTAAACCGTGTTTTTACTGGAACAACCTTTTTTGTTGGAAGATGAACAGTTTTTACCCTTAGGTGCTGCATACAAGTTTGTTGGGAGGCTTGGCCTTTTCAACATACTGGTATTTCTAGACCAGTAAAGCTTTAGATTAAGCATAGCTATAGCTTGAGCAAAAGCATTATCCAGTTCTCTGAATTAAATAAAATATGCAAAAGGAAAAAAAGCAATGTGTATAAGTTATATATATACGCGCACATTTTTGAATGGTTGCATCCACAAAATAAAGAAAAGTCCACAGAAGAATAAGAACCCATATAAAAATTGTGACGTCAACTGAGTGCTGGATTTTTCCTCATCCTTCTCATTGGCTCATCCATCAAGCTTTCGAGTTTGAGGTAGGCTTTGTTGGCATGCAGAAAATTGTGTATTGAAGGTTGCACCTTTTTTTTTTCCCTCAATCATAAGAAGATGTGTAGAAAATCTCTTTGCAGCTTCTATATATAAATTCTGAACTTGACCATGGTAAGACTTTGGATGCCTGTGATATTTTTCATGTAAAAAGTATAAAGTGTATAAAGTTTACAAAAGGGGAATAGAGTTAGAAAGTGGTTATTACTCTACTTTTTATTATGGGTGTTAAGATTAGTTACAGCCCAATAGGTATGCAGATTATTACAAATTTTTGTTGAGATTGAGAAACATATCTGGATTTATGTGGGAATTACTCATAATTCAGTCATGCTGAGTTCTATATAAGTTTTCTTATAATTCTTTTTTTTTTTTTTTTTTAAGAAAAAATCCTTTTCAAGAACTTTTCTGGGAGGATGGGAAGAAAATGTAGACAAAGAGTGTGATCTGGGCAAGCTTTCCTTCTGTTTTGTCTTTTCTGATTATGGGAAAAATGGCACACCAAATTCCAGTCTCAACTGAGCGCTCAATCTTCCTCATCTATAGTTGAGTCATTTTAAAAAATGAATCATAATTTTTAATGTGGGCTAAATCTTAAATGGTTTTGAACTTACTATGTAAGTTTGTCTTCAGTTATACAAAGTATCTTTGTTAGGACTGAAAGACAGTTAAGGAAAAAATCAGACACTTTGACACTTTTATTGTTACATGTGCAGGTTTCTTATTTCTAGTGTTATGATTTTAATTGTTTTGCCTTTATTCTGAAACAATACAACATTAGTCCAAGTCTCCTCTATAATCTATTGTTTTGGAGTCTCTATTTTGAAATAAAATTTCTGCAGCGCTGTGTGGAATCCAGCTACTTTTCCTCTGTGTACTAGTAATAGCTTTTCAGTTATCAGTCTTCCACACCATGCCTAGCCTGTTTGTTCTGCCCCAAACTCATAGGAGCATGAGGTAGGAAACCACATGTCATCCAAGGAAAGCTCTGATTTCTAGGCCACAGTTTCCCTTTTTATCCTTCCATCCCCTTGGCTAAATGAACACTGCTTCATTCTATCCAAATTGCAACAGAAGACAGGTTGAACGATAAGGGTTTAAATCCATTCAGGCAGAGGAGAGAATTGAAGGTCTTCCATGTGTTGAATGAATGCCCAAAGCACTGGGCTAGTGGGTGATAAAAATAATAAAATTGTGAGAACAAAAAAAAGAGATATGTTTCATGAAACAAACTTTATATTTAAAGCTACCTGAAATTCATACTGTGCCAGCTATAGCTTTGCAGATAAGATGGGATTTAAGCACTACAGTGACAGGCTATGTGCTATATCTACACATATTTAGAAACTGTCTTTCTTGAGGAGAGCTTGGAATACAGAGACTTAGACAAAGAAGGAATTTGTCTTTGATTAAAAAAACAGATAATAGTTATCCAATGGAGTTTAAAACCATATTTGTATTTTAACACAAGTGGTGCTTATGAATTTACTGAGACTGCTCACAAAGCAGTAAGTTGCTAAGTTACGCAGAACATCTGTACTTGGAGGTAACAGTGAGAACACGGGTTCTGGTTTAACGCTTGTGTTTACACCACCATTTTGCAGTGAGTATGTAGATGATTTGGATCAGACTAAATAAACTGTAATGGAATCCATAGCATTGTTGTTATTTCCTAGTTAGGAAACTTAGGAATAAAAGTTAGGAAAACTTCCTAGTTACTTCTATATATAATTTCTGGAAATTTTTGATGGAAAGCATTTAGTTGATTTTTTTTTTAAGTAGAATTGATAGCATTTTATTGGAGTTTCTCATTTTTATTGGCATAGAGCTTTCCAAGACAATAGCTCTTGTATTTTTTCTTTTTTTCTCTTTTTTTTTCCTTTGTTATTTTTGAATGTGATCCCCAAATAAGAGTGAAACTTGAAAATTATCCTATTCTTCATATCCTTTTAGGTCAACCTATTAAAGATAGAACATGTGCCTAGTACTAGTTTGCCTACTAGAGGCTGAGGAAAGAGAATTAATTTTTCTGAGGAATTCCAGCACTGTTGAAGAGTACACATGCAGAAGATTGCCAGTTGGCTTTTGACTTAAAATATCAATATGTCATTTTCTAGTGTTTTAAAAGATCTCAGTTCATGTTAGTTTGGGTACTGTCACATGAACTGAAAAAAAAAGATTGAACAACTGTGAACAAGAGATTGCGAAAAATGGTTCTGCCTTGGCTGTGAAATGTATGTCATGGTGCTCGTGATAAATACAGCTCCTGTCCAGAATGTGGAAATCTCTTGAAGAGTTTTGCTGGGACAACCAAAGTAGAATTTACATCCCCAGATCCTTTTTTCTTGACAGTTATTTCAAGTATGGCATTAGCTATGCTTTTTGGATGTGACTTGCTTTAAGCTCATGGACAAAAAAGATCAATAGTTGTGGTGTTGCTGGAATAGAGAATATCGTCTATCTTAATGATACTTGACTAAGATGAGTATGAACAAAATTAACAGCAAAGATTTAATTTATTTGTAGTAAGTAACATAGCACAGGTTTTTGGTTTTAATTACAGTTGCATAGGCATAATACTCATTTAAAGTTGAATAGAATTTATCTGGCAAAATATGAAACGAAAGAGGCATGGTCATTGCTGGGAGAAAACCTCAAGACACTGTTCTAAAACTGCTAGAAAGTGGGCCATTTCTATTTTATTTATTTACTTGTTATTTTCTTTGGATAATAAAAGGTGTGTGGGGAGACCTTGCTGTCTTTCTGTTTGATGTGTGTTTAACCTCTTTCCTCCAAACTTCAGAAAAATCATTTTTAGCATGAGGTTCAGTCACCTTTGTTATGCATCTGCTCATTTCACACTGCCACTGGCATGATTATTGACTTCATTATCATAAGAAGCAATGATTTTTGTATACAATCTTGTATATGGCTACTGAAAAACATATTTAAATAATAGAGATCCAGTAACACAGAAATTTTTGTCAGTCATCAATCTGTGTACATATCCTAATCAGTAAATATCTAAACCATCAGCTTCTAATTACAGTTCTTAATAAAATTTATTTTTTAACATATTTATTCTTTTTTATTGGTTTTTGTCTTTTTCACATAAAGTTGTAATTATTTACTGTATTTCAAATGACACAGCAATAAGACTATAGATGATTTTATCCAGTAAATATTTGCTGTGACTGCCCATGAAACCAGCTAAACTCCATTAGTTACAGTTGACAGTAACGTTGACATAGATCCCGTTAGTGAAAATAAACTATTTTATTGAGGCCACACATAGTCTCGGGTGTTTTCATCTAAGAAAATTTCATAAAATGACAAACGTTGGGAAAAGCCATTCTTACGACAGTCTAAACTGTGTATGGAGGTGGGGGAGAAACAACACCTCCAGCACCTCTTAAAACTGGATTTTACTGGTGTGTCCTGTTTATAGCTGTTATGAAGCTATTTTTCAAATCCTTTGCTGCTACATTTTCTCCTTCTGGGTGACATAATTTACTAAATGTACTTATTTAGAGTCAGATTTAAGATGCTGAATTTCTTTAAGAACTATTATAATGCTATATTTTGCTGATATAATTAAAAAGTCAGTAAGACTACATCCTAACGTTTGTAATTTTAAGTGTCTAACTGATTGTTCATGTGATAGTCCTATTCTTCGTCCACTCTTTGCTTCTCTCCTTTCCTTTCAGGTTTTGTTGTAGAAATAAGTGTGCAGCCATCCAGTTTACCTGTTTTCTTCCGTAATGCATCTGCTACTCATTACTAGTTCATGGTTTACTTCAGTGTTGTGGCCGTTATGCACATTTCACCATTATGCACTCAACTACTGCACTTTAAAGAAAAAAATTAGTTACAATGATTTTTGTTGTATTGCTGAGATATTTAAAAGATGGTTATGTGCATGATGTATTCTAAGTGAATCCGAGTTTTACGTAGTGGCTACTTACTGAAATAACTGTTTTGTTATTCTGCAAGTAGACAATTAAAAACAAATTGGAAAGGTTAGACTTATGTGCTTCTGAACTGCAGGGATTTTGCACAATTCTGCTAGACAAAAGTATTCCTAAAGTTACTGTAGCTGACAGTGGTTAGAATATCTTACAGGTCTGCAAAACTTGAGGTTTCGATAGCAACATTTGTTTTCTGTGACGTGGGCACAGAAAAAGATTTTTTTTTCTTCGAGTTTCCCCTTTGTCTTGATATTGTCAGGCTCCTCAGACAGTTCCTCTAATCACTGCCAGCTATGCCAGAGGAGATTTCATAGCGCTGTTGGGAATGACCATGTTCTGTCAATGACTCAAGTTTCGAGGACAAGAAAAGTGACTTGAAATAGTCCTTGCAAACAACACCTTCAGAAATATGCTACTTAACAATAGTTAAGGATTGGGTCAAAGAGTGTTTGTTTCTGAGCGTTTTGTGTTTACTTGCTGATTTTTACAGTATTTGGTGAGAGGGTACAGTATGTTCTCATTTTCTTTGTGCCCACAGCTCTCATATAGCTAGAGAAAATTACTAATGTGCATTGAGAAAAGCTATTAGCAGTTTGGTTGTTGTTTCTTTAATTACAGTTCGTAATGTGTAAATCAGTTTTCTGTATTTTCATTTTCTCTCTCTTTATTCTTCATCCAGATTCCACCAAGAAAATTAAGGATGTCTTAGAAGAGTTCCATGGCAGTGGTGTGTTAGCAAAATATAATCCTGAAGGGGTAATTCTTCTTCTTTCTTCAATGGTCAGAAATGGTGGGAAAAAATATTTACAAAAGTTGTAGCAAATCTATCATTTGAAGTAGAAGATTCTTTATAAATCAGCTGTTTGGGGTATTTGAAACTGTTCGGAGAACAAAAATATGAATATTTTTAAGAACTAAAAGTTTGTAAACATCACATTAGACAGACCTGCTTAATAATTTACATNACCCCCCCCCCCCCCCAAAGTTATGGTAAGGTTAACATGCTTCCCAATTCTTTTTAAAGATTGGAAATGTTAAGCATGATTCCAAAAGATAGAAAAGTAAAATCTGTTCAGTTAAGATTTCTTTTTAAATTCTGTTTCTCTTACGTTGTTTCTGGTAGTGGGATCCCCATTATTAAAGGGGAATTTTTTTCTGATGTTATGAAACAGAGAATTCAGCTGAAAAAAAAAAAGTGTGTGTATGCGTGCATTGTCACTATAGATTCAATACTAGACAAAATATTCTGTTTTGGCTGGGAGAAAAAGCCAGATTGTTTTCTTTTGTTATCCTCAGTTGTAATTTGTATCTGCTTAACACATCTTAATAGTGTGATTCAAAATGTAGCTGAATAAAAACCTGGTTCAGTAATGTTTCCAATAGTAATGTTTCTAACTATGCTTGCATTATGTGGAATTCAGGATAGAAAAATGTGCTAACCATTGTGAAAATTACTTGATCTTACATTTCAGGATGTAAAAGACAAGAATTATTGTCAAGTAAGGTAGTCATAACTCATTAAGTATTGAAAAATTCCTTGACACTTTGAACTTTGCAAAGCATAATATTGGTCATTTTAGTTAGTTTCTGAGGAAAATATTTCATAGTTCAGTAAAACAGTATGAGTTGATCTTGTAAATCATCATCTTAAATCTCCATTATTTTAATTAATTAGAATAATAGATTATAAAAGGATTGGAATGCTGTGATCATCTAATTTATTCTCCAATGTAATGTAGGCTGTAGGACTTCCCCTTAATTGATTCCTGTTAGAAAGTAGACATGTTTTTTCTTAGAGAAGTGTGAACTATTGATTTACAAACTCAGTGCTTGCTCTTTTTTTTTTTTTTTTTTTACTTCTGCAGTTTTCTTTGTGCTCATAGTGGATGTGATAAAATGTTCTCGATTTATTTTTTTTCTTGAAATTCTGCACTTTTCAGTCATCATACAACGGTTTCAATTTTGTGAAGTGTAACCTTTTAAAGTACAAAAAAATTATTTTGTATATACACAATTGTGTATTATGCATATTTAAATAACATGTCACCGTGTAGGTAGCGCATTATCAAATTATCAGTGTTGATGTATAAGCAAATCGGTATTTAAAGTTGTGAGATTACTCTTTTAACAAAGTCACTCCTCCAATTTGGGGGTATGTGGGGGATGAGTCATGGCAAAAAGTGACCAGTATGCTAGGACAACTGCTCTGACTGAAGCCAGGTGAATTGGCAGAATTTGTGCAAAGCTGGAATTAATAAATACAGTTGATCCTGAGCCAAGTCTGACTCTGGTGTTTCCCGGAGTTCTTCATTTCACAGCGATTTGTTTGCAGAATCCTACCAATGTACTGCAACATCCAGGGACTATAGAACAGCACAGCACCCAAGCCAGTGAGCAGGATGGGAGTATGGAAGGGAAGGAGGGAATGCAAGTCAGACACCCTGTGGTGGCTTCAGTGTCTTCAGCAGAGATAAAGCTATTCACTACCACTGGGACAATGTTGGACCCAGGCTAAACCTGACAGCTTTTGCACTTTGCTGCTTAGCACTTAGACTTCAGGGAGTGCAACATACGGAAAACACAGCCAGCAGCAAAGCTACTTCTGGATCTAGTAGGATTTATTAGCTCAGGTTTCATGCTGTAAGCTGCTGAACTGGAAGCAAAGTGGCTGAAAGTTCCTCTGCAGTTGAGTGGATATTCCAAGTCAGACGGAACTGCCTTTGCACAGATGTGTCTATATTTTTGGCATGCATTCAACCTGCTACTTGGATAAACTCTTTATGGAATGATTTGCAAGTTGATTGTATCTGGTCAGATGAGGACTCCATGACTTGGATGTACTATTTAAGTTAAGTAATTAATTATTATCTGTAAATGAGATGACAAAAATTGACTGATCCAGCTGAAATCAGTCATAGTGCAGCTTTTTACTTCCACATACTATAGACAGTATTTCTGTTTTGCTGTTGTGTTTTGTAGAGGGTATCATCATGTTTCCATTTTGGCTCTATTTCCTAGATCATTATCTCATAAGCACTCCAAGTATTTTTCAAGTCTTTTCAGTATTCTACTAAAGGTGGTACCAGTTTTTTACCAATAAACACGGAGCATAGAGCTATGGAAGATTTAGCAGTGTGATATATTTATGTACTTAAGAAAAAGCCTTAAGAACTTGCTCTTTCAAGCTTTTCCCTACTTAAGGGGTTCAGGAATTTATTCTACTCCATTGCTTCTATATTGCAGTTTTTAATCACAAGCTGATTTAATGGAACACAAATAGCAAAATAAAAGCTATTGGTATTTGAAGCTTGTTACCTGAAGCCATCTGGTTTGTTTTTCCATTATATTATACCTTGTCTAGTGAATGGGTTTTGGGCTTAGTGGAAATGATGTATCTGATTATCAGAAGGTCATCCAGTATAGGGAGTTAATTTATGGAGCTTTTACTCTCCACTTTCAGTGTAAGGGAGATGACTAAAACTTCTACAAATGCTACTGAACCTCTGCCCTTCCACCTTCTTCTATAAGTCAATGTCAAATATGTAATTAAGACGAGATTTTTTACCTGATGTAAGAAACAGGTGGGTTAAGATCAGCCTCCTGGAAAGCTGTGATTAAAAATAGTCTTTCCATCATTTGAGGTTTATCTAAATTAATTAAATTCAGCCATTTCACTTTGAGGGGAGCACTGAATAGGCTAGCAAGAATTAGGGAAGCAGATGGAACTAAAGACTGTATCCAAATGGGCAGTAAGTACACATCGTGTACTCGTAGTCCTAGTGTCATCATCCTTTTTGAGGGATCTGTTAGAGTGCATCATAATTTCTTGTTTATCTGCTTACCTAATTACCATCTAGAGCTCTTAGGGTTAATTAGTGCGTGAAGAGTGAGAGTGGAAGGTTTGTGGAGGGGTCTCAGCCAGACAAGCAGTCAGGGTGCAGCTTGGGTCTGCACGTGGATCAGGGCAGTGCTCCAGAGTTGCACGGTTCCAATGTGGATAAAAAGAATAAATGTGCATATGCAGAAAGACCAGGAAAACAAAAATTTCCAGGAAGGTTATGACAATGAGTGCATGACACAAGGCATATTTCATGATCTGATCTGCCCAGAGAGGTGGAGCCCCAAGTTTGGCAGAATGTTTGCAGTCATCTGCCTACTCCAAAGAATTTTTGCATTTTTGAAAGTAGTACAGATACCTCTAAGAAGCTTTCTCCAGGGTCCTTCTGATTTCCAGAGGTTTTAGGGTTTTTCTAGCTTAACTCTGTGAACGTATCAAAGATATGTCTGGTAACTGTAGTTTAGCACAACTCTGGCACAATCAGTGTAATTTATGCAGAGAATACAACTGTATTTATAATTTTAAAATAGTACCTCTTACTGAGAAGTAGTGATAGCAGTTTGTGATTAAGGTAGAAAATCAATACGGCACCTTTTTTAACAGGAGTAAAAATTATTAGAAACTAAAGCATCATATAATGATGACTTTTGTGACAGCGCTTGCTAGTGTTTATAGAATCACAGAGTCAGTTAGGTTAGAAGAGACCCTTAAGATCATTGAGTCCAACTGTAAACCTAACACTGCCTAGTCCACCATTGGACCATATCCCTAAGTGCCACATCTACACATCTTTTAAATACCTCCAGGGATGGTGACTCAACCACTTCCCTGGGCAGCCTGTTCCAATGCTTGATAACCCTTTCAGTGAAGAAATTTTTCCTAATATCCAGTCTAAACCTCCCCTGGCACAACTTGAGGCTGTTTCCTCTTGTCCTATCGCTTGTTACTTGATCGACACCCACCTCGCTACAACCTCCTTTCAGGTAGTTGTAGAGAGTGATAAGGTCTCCCCTCAGCCTCCTTTTCTCCAGACTAAACAACCCCTCAGTTCCCTCAGCTGCCCCTCATAAGACTTGTGCTCTAGACCCTTCACCAGCTCCGTTGCCCTTCTTTGGATGCGCCACAGCACCTCAATGTCTTTCTTGTAGTGAAGGGCTCAAAACTGAACACAGTATTCGAGGTGCAGCCTCACCAGTGCTGAGTACAAAGGGGCAATCACTTCCCTACTCCTGCTCGCCANGTGCAGCCTCACCAGTGCTGAGTACAAAGGGGCAATCACTTCCCTACTCCTGCTGGCCACACTATTGCTGATACAAGCCAGGCTACTATTGGCCTTCTTGGACAGCTGGGCACACTGCTGGCTCATATTCAGCTGGCTGCCGACCAACACCCCCAGGTCCTTTTCTGCCAGGCAGCTTTCCAGCCATCCTTCCCCAAGCCTGTAGCGTTACGTGGGGTTGTTGTGACCGAAGTGTGTGACCTGGCGCTTAGCCGTGTTGACTCTCATACAATTGTTCTGAGCCTATTAATCCAGCCTCTCCAGATCCCTCTGTAGAGCCTTTCTACCCTTAAGCAGATCAACACTCCTACCCAACTTTGTGTTGTCTGCACACTTACTCGATCCCCTCATCCAGATCATTGATAAAGATATTAAACAGAAATGGCCCCAATACTGAGCCCTGGGGAACACCACTTGTGACTGGCTACCAACCGGATTTAACTCCATTCACAATGACTCTTTGGGCCCGGCCATCCAGCCAGTTTTTCATCCAGTGAAGAGTATGCCCGTCCAAGCCATGAGCAGCCAGTTTCTCCAGGAGAGTGCAGTGTCAAAGGCTTCACTAAAGTCCAGGTAAACAACACCCACAGCCTTTCCCTCATCCACTAAGTAGGACATCTTGTCACAGAAGGAGATCAGGTTAGTCAAGCAGGACCTGTCTTTCATAAACCCATGCTGGCTGGGCCTGATCACCTGGTTGTCCTGTATGTGCCGCATGATGGCACTCAAGATGATCTGCTCCATGACCTTTCCCGGCACTGAGGTTAGACTGACAGGCCTGTAGTTTCCCCGGACCCTCCTTCCAACCCTTCTTGTAGATGGGTGTCACATTTGCTAACCTCCAGTCAACTGGGACCTCCCTGGTTAGCCAGGACTGCTGATAAATAATTGAAAGTGGCTTGGTGACCACTTCTGCCAGCTACCGCGGTACCCTTGGGTGGATCGTGTCTGGCCCCATAGACTTGTGTGTGTCTAAGTGGTGTAGCAGGTCGCTAACCATTTCCCCTTGGATTATGGGGGCTTCATTCTGCCCCCTGTCTTCCAGCTCAGGGGGCTGGGTACCCTACGAACAATTGGTCTTACTATTAAAGACTGAGTCAAAGAAGGCATTAAGTACCTCAGCCTTTTCCTCATCCTTTGTCACTGTGTTTCCCCCTGCATCCAATAAAGGATGGAGATTCTCCTTAGTTCTCTTTTTGTTGTTAATGTATTTATAGAATTTATCATTGCATTCAGTTCTGGTTAAATTGTTTCGTTAACAACTGTTCTTGGCAACAAGTAATTTTTTATATTTTTTTTTTAAAGTACACAGTGATGAAAGACAAACATTGTATTTACTTTTTTTTTTTTTCCCTTGGTTATCTGTCATTGCATGGTTAAAAATAAATTGCTTGCACTCTCTAATCAAGACTAGAATGCTGACTTAGAACCATTTTCTTGATGTATGGTCTAATGCAAGAAAATGGGGTATTCTGTCTAATGTCTTAAACCTGTTCATCTACATCACTAACCTTTCAACAAAAATAGTTCTATTATAAAAACAGAGCCTGAGTGTTACGACACTGCACTAATGTATGTGTATTCTTTCTTTCCTTGCATGCGTTACAGAAACAAGATATACTTAATCAAGTAAGTAATCTTAATTTGATTTTTTTTCCTTTTGTTATACATAGGAGCAGTATCTTTTATTTTGTAGGCTTCCATTGAGATGTCACTTATTAATAAATACTGCATGTGGCTATTCTGTCAGATAATAGACAAATATTTAAAGCTGCAAGCAAAGACCACTGATTTTCTGCTGACAGACTTTTTCACTAGGTGAATTTCATTTTTGTCATTCACAGTACATAATTTTGGTAACATTAATTGAGAGGAATATGAAAAATAAGTTAAGAGCAAGTAATTAACTTGTTCCATACTTGTCACAGAAATTTCTGCTTACTAATGAGATATCATAATGGTTTGTATTATTCTGAAATGACAATAACACATCCCGGATAAAAATCTTAAATAATGTTTCTATAACCATGTAATACCATTTATATATAGTAGGCTTAAAATTGCAGATTTTATAATTTGAATAAGGTTTATAGTGTGCTTTAAGCAATTGGGACTTTACAGCAATTGCCAGAGAAATGGTTAAAGAGCTGATCATCAACCCAAGACTCTATTCCTGAGAAGCTTCAGTAGCCTAAAACCAGGTATAAAAATACAATGGGAAAAAAAAAACAACCACCTAGGAAAAAGGACTAATCAAATGAACTAGTTTTTTAAATGACCTAGTTATTCTTTCTCTGTAGCACAGAGGTGTTAAAAAGCCCCTGCTCTGCTGCTCTGGGAAGAGGCAGCCAGAACATGAGAAAAATTAAAAAGTCAAGAGACTTTGTAGGAACTCCTCACTTTCTGGGGTCAAAGGCCGGTTGAGCTTTTGGAGGTGTATTACTAAGAGCAGTACTCCCCATTCACAAAAGGGCTCAGTTTTCTTCAGATGACCAACATTACTTTTTTAGTAAGCCAATGGAGTGACTGCAATGGATCCTGAAAGAGAAGGTATTCAGGTTAAAGCAGTGTGTCTAGGACAAGTCTTGAGACTAATCTCATTACTATTTTTGCTAATAACTTTGTCAAAAGAAGTAGATTAATACTAATAGAATCAACTCACTAAACCAAATTTCGGAATTGTTGATAGAATGGAGAAAAATCTGAATATTATACTGGAAAAGCTTGATGACGTTATGGACTATAGCAAATGGAAATGGAATGAAATGCACTAGTGCAGAGTACAGCGTGGTGTACCCTGGGACTAGTGGCATTGTTAGATAAAGAGCTGAGTGTGGTAGTTAATCACAAGATGATTGCAAAGCATCATTGTGGTTTGGTTGTGAAGAAGAGAAATACATTACTGGGACATTGTAATAGTATTCCTGTGGCCATGGTGGTCTCAGAACAAGACAAGCCTTGTAGGAAAAGGTAGTGTCTTAAGCCAATTGACGTAAGTGCAAAACTAGTTAAAATTTCACGCACACAGAAACACGGATTGAAAGAAGGATTTTTGTGCTGTTTCCCTCAGCTACATTCTTTGATCTGACAGCAGATATTAATTTACTGTAAAGAACTTGCCTTGTTATGATATAGAAAGTGAAGTATTTCTACTACAGATAAGGAAGATTTAATTTTCTATAAAAAGGTACTGCAGAAACCACATCTCTTTGCTTTTGGCCAAATGATGGGACAAAGTGAACTCAAATTGGAAATAATTTACTGAAGGGTTAGTAGGATGTGGAGAATTATAGGATATCTACTATGTAGGAGAAGCCTGTCCCTCACATGTAAGAAACCGAGGACTAAGAAAAGATGTTATATCCTTCTAGCTACAAAAGAGAAAAATGTAGCAACTTTTGAGTATCACTAGCAGAAAAGTCTACCCTTCAGACACTGGACACTCAATGTTTTTCTGGCTCTAGAGAGCAGAATTTCTAGCAAAACAGCTTCTTGGATACCTAGAGAGTTGGGAAGCCTGCCAGGCAGAGATGCTGGTGGTCTGGCTGTGAGCCTGCTTTCTGTGGAAAGTGTTGAGGGCACTGAGGTGTAAAATGTTTCAGATAGTCAATTTCTGCTGCAAAACTGTTCAGTTCTGAACATTTTTGATGATCTTTAGTGGTCCCTCTGTCTCCTTTCCTCAGTCTGTGCTAACACTTCTCCCTTCTTGATATCTTCCTTCCAATACTTCCCCTCTCTGCCTTAAGATCTCATTTTAATATTTTTTCCCTACTTTTTTGCATTGCACAGTATCTTATATTTAAGCTTTATGAGCCTCATACTGCTTTCATTTACATGTTACCTGTTTAATTCTCATAGTTTCTTAAATGGCTAAGTCAAGGACTATTTTCCAGTTCTGATGTGCACTAGATACTGTTTCAAAGTATTTTAAAAGAAAAAGAGTTTAGTTTTTGGTTTATTAGGTTACCACCATCAGTATTTAGACAGAAGTTAATAGAGAATTCTAAGCTGCCTTGATATTCAGGCCAGAGGCACCATTCTATTTCAAAGAATATGCTGCTTAAAACTACACCATTTTTAAAGGAAAACAAACAAAAAAGTGGAGGGTCATACTGGTGTCTGTTTTATTTTTAACATATTTTATTTGAAGAGTGACAGACGACTATGACAACATTTCAGCTCCTCTAACAGCATGAAATCAGAATGTAAATATGGTACCAATTATGGTACTGAGTTATAAAGTATGAAAAATGCTATCCTCAAATTTTCATATTAATTTGAAATATCAACTAAGTTGGTCTTTTCTTAAAGTGAAATAAACACAGAATAAATTCCTTCAGAAAGGATACATTTAGTGTATTTCTTGATTTTTTTTTTTTTTGTATTGCCATTAATGAATACTTAAAATTGATGCATTTTGGCTCAAGTATACATGCAATGGTGCAATTTTTATACATACTTAGGAGTTACAACTATTTATTCTGCTAGTCATCGGTGATAGATTTCATAATATTTAACTACTAAGATGTGTTTAACATCAATGGAAAAGTATTTTTCTATGTTTTTAAATTATTGTAATTTTAATTGTATTACCCCGTGCCTTCATTTGATCACTACATGTCTGAATTAATGTTATGAAAGAAATAGCAGGGGAGAGCTATTTGGACTCTGAGAAACAAAAACAGTTGTGCTGGTGTTTATATTACCTGGTCAGTCATAGGGATTTTTCAGGGATTCATTCATTTTGCTATTTTATTTGCTTTTAGTCTGAAGCATGCCACCTA